>CAAKHB010001991.1:3488-62260 GCA_901007665.1 Aeoliscus strigatus | reverse complement strand
CAATAGTCCAGGGGGCATGTTGGCAAATGCAAAGTAATGTGGACCTCTGATAGACTTTTCATGTTCTTTATAATAAATCTGTAAACACTATAAGCATCTCTAAATACGTTCTTGCACACGTGTCAAACATCACAGGTTAAATTTAATAGGTTTCCAGGGGGGAAAAAACTGTCTACAGTTTTGCCAGTGCATTTCCCCCATTTTCTTTTGTGGTCACTTAAATTGATTAACCACTATTTGCAATGTATACATTCGTGCTATTTTTGTACAGACTCAATGATTAAACTATTCCAACAACAACAATAATAATAATCGGCATGTGTCCCCTTCTACTATACCCACAAGTGATCCAACGGAGCAATAGGAACCAGAGAGATGCAGCCAGCTGCGGTGAACACCAGGCCACACCGACAGCTAGCCAGCTAGCTGCTCCGCTCACCGCTTTACGGTCAACACAAGCGACTATCCCCTTTTTCTCAGATACCCGCCATGGATTTGAATAACATATTGTCGCAGATCAAAACCGTCAACGAGGATGAGATTGAAAAGCTTCTCCAGCAGTTCAATCGAGAGGTGAGTTCATGCCTTGCTCGTTTATTTTTCCTAAACAGAGACAAACGGCAATGCTAACGCAGGTAGCTAACAGCTAGCTTTGAGTTACAAAGCCTACTCAAGTAGGTACTTAAGTAAATGCTGACAGTTGTATAATAAATAATACTGGGTCGTTGGTGTTGTTTCAAGCTGCAGCACACGTGAATGAATCCAGCAGCACTGGTTATTTTAATATTACGAAGGTAGTGATGCTAATGCTAATGTTGACAAACCAAGTTTGCCTAGTTTTAGAGCGAGCAGCGCAATAACTTCACATCTGTGGCCATTAGTTAACGATATCAGTGACATATCTACTGTAGGCTATCAGTATAAAATATGTGATATATGATAACACGAGTCAGTCCGAGTTGTGTTGACATCGAGCACCGTGTATTTCAGAACAGCCACACCTTCTTGTTTGACCCCAAGGAAGAATCCCTCCGCATTGTGAGTACTAATGGTGTTTGGTTTTGTTTTTAAATCATATGCATGATTTCAGATCCTATTACTATCAAGTCTGGCTTTTACCCAGTAGGCCTGTCATTTCAGAAGCTGTGTCAGAGTGTGCTGACAGTTCTTGGGAGGCAGATCCGGCCCAGCTGTCAGAGGACGTGTCTGGAGACACTCCGCATCCTGTCCAGAGACAAGCGTGTCCTCACACCTGTGGCCACCAGAGACGGCGTGCTTATCCTGGGTGGGATGGCCCGACTGCATGCCGGAGAGACAGATGGTGGCAACCAGAAACACACTCAGGACGACACTCCATCAGAGGAGGAGGAGAGGGTGGTGGTGGAGGCCTTGAAGTGCCTGTGCAATGTGGTTTACAACAGCGCTACTGCTCAGCAGGTGTGTGTGGATGTGAAGCTGGCACACGGCTTGTGTGCCAGCCTTCATACGGCACATACGTGGCACCATGAAGTGGGCCTGTTCACTCTGCGCCTTCTCTTCCTGCTGTCTGCCTTGAGACCTGATTTGAGAAGCGTCCTAAGGAGGGAACTGCATGCTGTGAGACTGCTGACAGAGGTGCTGGAACACACCTTGGATGTGCGCTGGCTCGGTCCATATGAGGCTGCTCTTCCAGATACACCCATGCCCACAGAAGACAATGAGCGAGCAATGGAAACACTCAAAGCCCTGTTCAACCTCACACTGTCTGATGCTTATGCCGAGGTGAGTGTGTTGGGGTGTGTGACGTTCGAGTGAGCTTTAGAATCGCAGGTAATTTATTGTTGTCATACAATAGTACAATGGAATTGTGTGCAGCTTCCATTCAACACTGTAGAGGTAGAACAATTGAACAAAAACAAAGTTAAATACTAAATATAATTGATAATATACGAAAGACATACCGGTAGGTGGAAACAACTAAACTATTCAACTCACATAAGGGTACACCTACTTTCATGAAAATAAAATAGGAAAAATGTACTTTTGTATTAGTGAAGAGGAGCTCATTTAAAAGGTACTTGATGTAAAAGTTCCTTCATTACTTATGAGGTGTATGTGTGTGTGGGGGGGGTGTTGTTAATTTAAGGAAGGAAGGCAGTAATGTTCTATTTCTCACAGGAGGCATCTGTGTAGATAAAATAATATAAATCATTGGTTTTCCTACAGAAGCCAAGGCTGTTTGCACCTCTGAGGATTAAATATCCCCAGCAGAAACTTTGTAAACATAAAGCTAAATGTCAATCTCCTTTGCCCCGTCAATACCCTCAATCCCTTAAATTCTCAGCTTTTAGGTTGTGAGGCTTCATCAAAACATTAAAGTTCTTATTGAGGTTTATCTTCCATGATTCGGTTGATGTCACTCTTTTTGTGTGTGTCTTCACAATGCAAACATGTTTGGAACCTTTTAGGAGAACGACCACCAGTTCCGACTCATTGCTGCCATCCTGCGTCATTCGTTGATGCTGAAGACTGAGAGTGAAGAGAAAACAGAGGAAGCACACAGGTGGGAATACACGTTTTCTTTTCTTACAATAAAATAGAGCTGAATTGTTACATTAAAAAAAAAGACAACCAGGGATCTAACGTCAGCGCTCACCAGGTTGGATAAAAGACCCTCAGATTTCAGAATCTACTTTGGCCAAGAAACAATCACGTATCTCAATGTCGCATCTAAACGTGGTCCGGAATAATATTTTTGTAACATATAAAGGAACAGTAGGATCTGTGATCTGTGAATAGACAGGAAACAAATATGAAATGTCCTAGTCTCAGGAACTATAGTGTGCATGACTGCATGTCCTTGTCTGTCTCTGGTGATAGTGTTTAAGTATAATACTAAGGGGTTTTTTTACATGTTATTAAAAAAAAAACGAGCACATGCCTGCATACTGTGCGTCATCCACACAGCGACAACGTATTAAAGTTGTGATTTATGCAGCCTATTGGACAAACTCTGCATGTTCCATTTTTTTCTTGGCACATTTTTAGACACAGATGAAATCTGGTCCAAATCTGTTGAATTTATCAAACAGATAACGCTGCAGCCTAAGTCTTTTAAGTCCTCTAACGTAAGCTTTCCCAACGTGTGTCCCCTCTTACTGTATCTTTATTGAAAGATCATATTGAAATACAACAAGTGTGAATGTTGGAGAAGCTGCTTCCCAGTCTATTTGAAAATGTGAAGATGTTCATTTTAAACCTGATCCTCATTATCTAACCTGTGTTTGTGAGTGAGACTCTGGTTTATTACTGCAGTGACGTGGGAAAAGCAGTAAGCCAAAACTGTTTGTTTTTAGCCTTGTAGGCATTTCTTCTTGGAAGTGTTCTTAGCTGTCGTAGTACTGTGGTGGTATCATCCTCTCATGGTAATGTCATGCAGGAATGCCAAGAGTCTGTGGGTATGTAATAGTGTTCACATCAGTCTCATGTACAAGTCCTCTTGACCTTTCTAGTCGTTGAACTGGCCCATTGACGAAATCACTTTTTTTAATATGTCACAGCTGGTCTGAATGGACTCATGCTAAAATGTTGACTCAAATCAATCAGAAACAGTGCTGTACTATACTATACTTTCCAGCAGAGCTAAATGCCACATTTGTCTCCATACTGCTGGTGAGAATGACTTGTTTTATTGGAACTGGGCAGCATTTCAAACTGCTTTTCACTCAAACTCACCACTGAACCTTTTTTATTGTCTGATCAACTTCATATGTCCATTAAAAACAAAAACAAGTTCTTTGCGATGTTAGGTCCTAAAATCTGGAACAAATTGGAAAAGTTCAAAAATGTTAACTGACTTTTTTTTTCCCCCTTAACAATATTTCATGAAACTCTTTATTTACTTGCCTATGCAGTAAAAATCATTTTAAAAGAAAATATCCATCTTCTCCCCAGCCATGCCGTCAACCTGCTGAATAACCTGCCAGTTCCCTGCCTTGACGTCTTAATCCATGTGCCTGCTCACGGAGGACAGGAGAAATATGGTGGGAAAAATATGGCCGCGGTCCGTGCGTTAATAGACTTCATGGAAAAGAGGATCAACAAGGTGAAGTTTCTCCTGACTAGGGTTCTTACAACTTCACAAAAGTTTAGAAAACGAACAGCAACAAATATTTGATTGATTCAGAATTTGCTCAATGTTCCTGTCAGTCTTGATGAATATAAATATTATGAACACCTCCACCTGCACTACAGCCTAGTACAGTTCAACAACACAAATAACAGCCTCCAAAATGACAATAAAAAAAAAAAAAAAATCAACACTAAACAGATTCAGTCCATGTGTGTATTTTTCAGTCCAAAAGGGACTGTCAGGGTTTTAGGTTTGCTGGGAGCACTATCAGCATGTACTGATCACAGGCTGTATTTGAATGTTTAAGTGGACAACTGGACCTGACAACTGTTTATTGATTGCTTGCAGACAAAATGCGTGCTCTTCCAATCCAATCAGTGGAAGATTGTGTAAACTGAAAAAGCAGTAATAGTGTTAGTTGGTCTAGATTGGACTGGTCTGATAGTCATTCAACCTGAATCTGGTGATAATGGTGAGCATATGTAGCGCTATGCTGCTGAAAAGTAGGGGGGTTGGTTAACATATCGATCATTATACATGGTGTGCATTGACTGTTTGTGTGTGTGTGCTGTTGACTAAGTGTGTTTGAAGTGTCTGTGTCATTCAAGCAGGGCTCCAACTACAAGGAGGGCTTGACTCCGGTGCTCAGCCTTTTAACCGAAGCATCTAGACACCACAGAGAAATCCGCCGCTACATCAAAGCTCAGGTACAGTCACTGGCGTCTGTTTGAAAACGGGACGAGATGGTAATGAAAGTGTGTCTGGTGTGTGACTGTCACGAGCTGTTAGGATAACCACCTGTCTGCTAATGTCTGTGCTCATGCACCAGTGTCCCAGGTGACCAAAGTCACAGTATCCATCCGTAAACTGTCCAACTTCAGGTACTGCCCCCGCTGACAGATGTGAAAGTGCGGCCAGAGATCGGCTCGACTACCAGGAACAAGCTGGTTCGCCTGATGACACATGTGGACATGGGCGTAAAGGAGGCAGCTGCGGAGTTTCTTTTTGTCCTCTGCAAAGAGAACGGTAAGGTCTGATGTGTACTTCACGTTGAACTGATGCACAGCCTACATGAGTGCCCTACACAGATATGAGCATTTATGTTTCCTACTTCAGTCTGCGTCACTCTGCATTGAAAACCCACCGATGTGTCTAGTTTTTTCTGGTTCTTGATGTTTTTCCTTGGTCACTGTTTCTTGATGTAAACAATCTACTTTTCCATTCGCAAATGGCCGTTTTCTTGGCAAACATGGCGCTGCTCCAAGAGCCAGGAAAGTCACATGATGCAAACAGTCTATTCCAGTTGTTGCCATCTGTGGAGCTCCATGTTGCTGCAACTTGTAGTTACATATCTGGAGAGGTGCACATCAGACTACGTCATCGGCAACACACAGGCTCAACCCATACCCAACACCATAGGTCGGCAATACCGCACAGAAATATAAATTGGGCTTAAATTAACACAGACGGGTCACGGGAGAAACTTGAGGTGTCGACATATGGAATGAGGGACTATGATATTGAGGCCATGTCCACATGTACTAAAATAATCCCTGTTTTCTCATCTTCCTTGGCACAGAATCAAGAATATTTGCGTCCAAATGGATCCATTGTGATCGACTCAACACTCTGTAGTTCATATTCAAGGTCCATAGGTGGCGCTTCAAATTCACAAAACAGAAGGAGAGACAGTGGCGCGGCACTTCCATGTCTACTGAGCGGATATAACCGTCCAAAATATGATTTTTAACAAAAAAAAATACAGCGGAAAATGATACTGGTCTTGTATCGATCTTGTCAGAGTTATTGTGGTAACGAGATCTGCTCATTTTCACTCACTGTTACCTGAAGTAAACAGAAAGGAAAAACACTGAGAATCGTAAAGGAACAAAACACTGTGGCGAGATTTCGCACGGAGCGATGGAGGCTGACCCATGTAGAATTATGAACACGCACAGCTTTAAACCGAACAGGCTCACTATCTTCTGCAACACAAAAGCAAGAATGTGGTCTGATGTTGTTATGAGATGTCAGGGGGGAGAGGTCAGAGGCTGGTGTCTGCATGTGGACGTGGCCTGAATGAGCAAGAAATCACTGTATTTTTTTCGATATCACCTTTAGTGGACAAGCTGCTGAAGTACACAGGGTACGGAAATGCTGCAGGACTCCTGTTCACTCGCAGCCATCAGGGGAGGGAAAAGACTCAGTACTCCGAGGACGAAGACTCGGACACAGAGGAATACAAAACTGACAAACCTTTGTGAGTGCGCAGCCGACTTATGTGCACACGTTACTTTCATTAGTCTGCAACTAGACTTCTTCCGTTTCTTGCCTTCTCCAGCATCAACCCCATCACCGGTCATGTGGAGAAGCCTTTGCCAAATCCCATGGATGACATGACCGAAGAGCAGAAAGAATATGAAGCTGAGAAACTGGTCACAATGCTGGACAAGTTGGCGAGGTAACTATACTAATCATAGTGAACAATGGTGATCGGAGGAGCTAATGACAAATGTCTCCAATCCCCCTTTGATGAATCACTGTCACCAGTCATCCTGATCTGTGCTGAAATACGTAAATAAGATAGGGATACCGAGACCACTGTACTGTACTGTTACTGTAAGGTAATTTTTACGACTTAGACTGTTCACACATCTGGTCACACATGAGGTGGTGAGCTGAGTTGAAGACTGGAAATGAACTGAGAGGAGTTATGTGACGTGCTGATGGGACACACACACACACACACACACACATACAGCGCAGGTTCTTATACAGTATGACAGTGTGACGCGTTTGCTCATTTGGAATTTCAAGGCATCTTTTTCGTGTGAAATCCATCTTAATCTAAATGAGTTATCCGTCTAATCACCCGGTGGCATGTGTGGTGTCAGTGTTATGTTTCGTCTTGATGTGTCGGTTTATGGTATTGGTGTACGAGTACTTGTCTTGAGTACAGCAGTGGTATCGGTGCATCACTAAAACGAGCTCAAACTATTTGGTCACCTTGTAAGTCAGTCAGTCACCTTGTGCAGCATCAAACCTCTGGACAATCCATTGAATTCTCCTTCCTCCACCAGCGTGTCAAAGCTGCTGTGTGCTCTCACTCAGATGCTGCAGGATGATTTCACATTGCATGTTTTTTCACGCTGATCCTCCTGTTGAAAGTCACACAAGCTTGCGTATGCCAAACATGGGGCTGAAACCTGGCGGACATCACTTTCTACGCAAAGTTTGCGACCTATAAAACCCAACTTTGGTGGAAGAAACTGCATACTACTGACTGGCTCTGATTTATAAATGCAGCATATGCACAAAAGGTGACTGAAAGTTGTGTACGCCATGTTTTACGCGAAACTTTTGATTACTAGAAACAAACCTGGGAGGGGGAAACGGCACCTGTAAACAAACCATGACCCTCCTGTACGCACATTCTGGAGGCAATCTGAGCCGTGTGGGGAACTGGCAACATGGGTGGGGAAAGAAGACAGTGGAAATGAACTGTGAGAGCAACGATGTGATGTGCGGATGCCACACACACACACACGTACATTTCACACCACAACAAACGTTTCATTTGCAACATTCTGTAAAACGTTACACCGAATTATTTGTGTGTGAGTAACAGAGATCGGTCGGCTCAGTGCCGTGATGAGGAACCATCACTGGCCGACAGGTAACAACATCCACTGGTGATGGCAGAGGTGTCGGTGTGTTTGGACTTGCCTCATGAACCAGTGGTTGTGGGTTCGAAGCCATCTCTGCGTTTCACTTACATTCACCGGCGCAGTGACTGAACAGTCCTGTGGTGCAGGAGGCTGAAACATTCTGACTGCGTCAAGTCCAAGACGGCATCAAACCTACCGCTCTAAACACTGTGGTCTGTCATCAGATACACGTTCAGTCCACCACAACAGCTGTTTGTGTGTGGACAACACTACCGCGCGCACACACACACACACACACACACACACACAGAGCAGTTAACCGTAGCAGTTAACCGTAGTAACGCTCGTGTGTAAAACCAGTTGACGGCGCTGCTGGAGGCGCTGCTCAGTTCACATCAGAGACAAACTGCTTGTCAGCTTCATTAATATGTTCCCTATTGACTATATATGGTTAAAGTGGGCGTGTTCAGGGCCGTCAGGAGGCGGGACCCGTGCACACAGTTCCCCGTGGTGTGTGATGTTCCTACTAACTTCATAAGTTGTTAATTTCTTGCCAAGCCAGGACTCTTGGTGAGCACCTGTCAGCTCAGTGTTTTCATATTATTGTTTCTGGCACAAAGAGTCTTGATGAGTGTGTGTCGACCTTTCCCGTGTGAGGTGACATTCAAAGTCAAGCCTGATGCCTGTACAAAAGGTAACGATGAGCTCGCTCCCTGCCAACTGACTCATCAAAGCAAGAATCTCTTGCCGCGTCAATTATACCTGGGCCTCGGCGCTCCGCGACCGCAGTAAATGGAAGCTGCTGGCATGTGTCTGCAGCATCATTAGTACTGCTCCATTAATTATCACCTAATTGGCCCCAGAGCTGACTCACCGGTCCTGCTGCCTTTATATGTCGCATTCAGGGTTTTTAATAACACGTGTACTGACTCATTCAGAGGGACCAATCAATGGCCAGGCAGGGAGTAGACAGAGGCTGAACTAGAACAAGTAGTTTGGGTGGATGAAGAGGTAGAGGGAGAACAATGGCTGACCCCGTCATTGTGGAGGCAAACAGAGGGCTGAGCTGTAATGAGGCACGTGCGCCTGTAAGAAGATTCCTTTCGGAGGCAGCATCCTCTTTCTTCTTTGGTCTGGTAAAGGAGAGGCAGTGATGATGGAGAGGTGCCTCCCGAGAGTCGACTCTAAGGAGATCAGTCAGGGCCACACAAGAATGTGCTCCTCTAACTGCTTAACTGGTCCTCCAATTAGCACATACTCTCTCCACCCGCCACCCCTGACTGTCCTCACTCACTACCGAGGTGGGGGTGCGTATGTGAGTGTGTGTGTGTGTGTGTCTGTGAGTGGGGGTGGGGGAGGCAATGCTTCATGTTTTGTTTGTTTTTGTGTCCAGCAGACACCTTGTTAGTCCTCCTTGTACCTGCTGACTTTGACCTGAAGCTTGTTGACTTGAGACCTGTGGAATTCACATGCACAAAACAGCTTGTGTCACTTACCACACACACCCATGGAGAATGATTTTTTTTTTTTAAATCTGATTACTGATCATTTAAATTGAACTAGTGGATTTGTCAGAATTGAAAAGAAAACTTGTATTCAAATTGTTCAGTAGTAGTAGTAGTAGTAGTAGTACATGGGTCCTTCTTAAATCTTTGATGGCTAATTCTCTGATAAATCATCTTGGAGGAGGGAGTGGTTACACACAGTGAAGGTATAATTGGATTAGGATGAAGGGGCAGCCTCTGGCTTTGAGGAGATTAGTCTGAGCGCTGATCCTGTAATTAAACTGCCAGGAGGAGAGGACGGAAGAACAAGTGGATGAGAGGATGGTCAGACAGGAATGAGTGTCCACGAAGGGGGAGGAGTCTCCAGGTTCTGCAGCTCTATTCCCTGGGTTTGGTCTGAATACCCAGTACACATCAAGGACACTTGACGTCCAAGCTGAATCTCAAACCTATCTTGCATTTTAAAGACTGGAATGTTTTTGTGTCCACAGGCAGAATGTCATTCGGCCCGTTGCCTTCAGGCCCGATGGGACGTTAGCGCCTCTCGAAGAGACGTTGCGTGACCCACGTGAAGACAACTCAGGATCAGACTCTGATTAGTGCTCTGCCTGACGCGGCCACATGTCCCAGGCCAAACCCGTCGTGCCCCTGAAAGTTGTGTTGCATTTCAAGGGCTGGATTCTCCAAAACAAGATGGCTTCTCCAGAGTTCCTTCAGCTGTGCCTCCATCTAGTCTGCAGAGTTGTCTCCTTTGTTCACACTGCCAACTTCCAATCAGTCTCTCTCTGTTAATAAACAGCAGCTCTCAGTACCGTCAGCAGTCCGACAGTACGAGCTGTGATGTTTTTATGCAACACATGCTGGCTGCCAAATATCGATTGTTTATACCAGGGGTCACCAACCCTTTTGAAACTGCGAGCTACTTCAAAGGTACTGAGTAATCCAAAGGGGAACCAGTTTGATATGCACCTTTGAAAAAAGCAAATTTCACAGTTTAATTAGAAGAACCATTAACAGTGATGTGAAGCTAGGAATTTATAAATGTTCAAATTGCAACACTTTATTTATCTCCATTTCTGCAATAGTTTAATTTCAAATGATCACAGTGCTATTTTTAGAACAGACTTGTAAGCACCATAGAAGCCGCTACAGGCTGCCTGGTCCCCTGGTTTATACTGTTTAGTATGAGTTACAGGTTTGTTGTAACTATTTGATAGATGTATTATATATATAAAATTGGGCAGCTACTTCACTTTAGTACAATTTATTCCTTGGCTGAGGTTATTTAATGTTATCTTAAACACTGGGAGAGTGAACAACTTATTAGGGCTGCAGCTATTGAATATTTTGGCATTCGAGTATTCTACAGAAAATCCCATTAATTGATCGAGTGATTGGATAAAACATATTTGCTTGTTGAAAGAGCAATTGAAAGACACAAGTGAAAATAACACATGTCATTTGATAATGAACAACCAATAGGTTTCCTTTGGATATTCAACAGTTTTTATTTCTTGAATTCACATTATGCATAGCAGCAAACTGTATTTTCCGAGTGATAAGTTACTGAAAAAGAAACAAAATAATTACTTAATTGACATTACAATGCAGAGAAGATGACTAAATTTTTTTTGCCCTCAAGGTAATGGAATTACTTGAGGAATCGTTTCATCCCTAGATTAGACAATAACAAACCTCAGCCTTATTTGAAGCCTTACAGATCAGACTGAGGTTTTGAAGCTCCAGCCCTCGCAGTGCGGAACACAGGTGAACGTTTCACAGGAGGCTCCCAAGGTCCCGTCACAGCTGGAAGCCGCTGTCTAAGCAGGGAATGGACTTTCTATGTAGTTGGAGGACTTTCAGTGGCACTGAGTTGGGTAGGAGGCCTCAGTGGTCTCTGTTGCACCTTTATTGTACCTTTCCTATGTTGTGAAGACCGAGGTCAAATGTTTTTGACCAAATCATGGCTCATTCAAAGCACTGTAATGGTTTGTTTCAAGTGTAAACAGGGTCTGAATCATTCCTTCACCTGTGCTTTTTTTTTTTAACTTAGTTTTTCTGTCACATGATTTTGTTGACTTTATACTGCAAGATGATTGAAGTGCTGCACACACGACACATGAGATAATAGAATTGTTAATAGTGAACTTTAATATCACAGGTCTACTCTGCATGGGATTGATGGGTATTTTAAAAGGGGGATGAACTCAGTACAGTATATTTACTGCAGAATTTCCAATATTGATACACAATTCATTGCCAAGGAAGCTTTGTGAAGTCATGGCTTGTTGATCAATGTAAGATGTGCATTAAAGATCTCAATTAAAAGGAAGTACATCACTTACGCACTAAATTTTGCTGCCTCTTTCAAATACTAGAAATGCCTATCCAATTTTTGCCAAATGAATTCCAAAACATGTTCTTTAAAGCCACAGGATTAGTCTTGTGTGAACCGAAGGTGATTATTTCTTCAAAGTAATGGATGGATGCATAGTGTAAAGGATGCCGGTTCTTCAGTCAGATGTACACACAGACAAGGTGAAAACACAAAGCTTTATTAAATATTGTTTAAAATACAGTGTTTTACTGATAAAAGCATGAAAAGAACAGGCATTTATGTGCCATACCTAGATAGTGTTCTAAAACCATTCTTATTACAGCAGACAGCAGCATCTGGTGAGTAACATCCTCGGGATCAATATCACAGCACTGTGCCAGTTGATAGGGCCAATCAAAATCCATCAACATACGAGGTGTCAGGTACAAAAATATTCTCAAAAAAAAATGTTTCAACAAATGATCAGTTCTTGATGTGGGTGGCCATTCACTTACCCACAATAAGTGCTTCAAATAGGCATGTGGAACAGGAAATTATCTTTAAGACTATCCTTTTTTTATACGTATATTTAAATATCAAACGTTCCATTATTTCAGAGTAGGTACAAATATGCGACAAATACCAACAATATGTATGTTATGACCTGACAGGTGATATAGAACACAGATGTTTCACCGATGAGAGGAAAAAGACTCCAAGCTCTCCAGTGTTGCCTCTCAAACAGGCAGCGTTAGTTGCTCAGGCTGGAGTACGCAGAGCTCTTGCTGTCGGTCTCAGAGTCAGTCTCCTCACTGCCACTGCTGGCTGCTCTTTGAGGTCCGGGGGTGGACCTGGACGTCTCCATCCTACATTCTTGTTCACGTGCTCCGGTACTCATCATCTTCTGTCCACTGACTGTTGGAGTGCTGCTCAGCAGAGTCTGGATGCTCTACAGGGAGGAACATTCTTGTCAATCACAGACCTGCATGACCTACAAGAGCTAAAAGCTTGAGTTAGTACGCACCAATATTTCCTGACTTGCAATCAGACCCTCTATCTCTTCATTCCAGCCCAGCATTTGGGCAAACCTCCGGACTGAATTCTCTAGGTCACCCAGTTCCACGTGGTCTCCCCTCCGCAGTGGGATCCTCTCAAACGGACCCACGGCGTGCCGGTTCATAAGAAGACGGGGTACAGTGGAGCGCACCGTGTTCACCAGGCTGGCAAAAGGCTCGATCTGAAACATTGGACATGTAAGTAGCTTCCCAGGAAACGTGTGAGTGCACAGCAGGGAGAACAGTGCGCAGGAGAAAACCTGTAGAGATGTGCCCATGATGATCAGCAGGTCGGCCTTGGGGAAGTCTTTGGTGTGGAGGAAGTACTTCTGAGGAAGGTCCTCACCAAAGAACACAATGTCAGGTTTGACTGTGGCAGAGCAGAAGGTGCATGTGGGGACGTTTCCATTCATTATTGTGAGCTGGGAAGCAAATGGAACAGACACAGCTGAAATATAGCAAGGAGCCCTATCGTACATTCAAAAGGTTTACAGGATCAAACGTACCTTTGCCTCCTCGGCGGGGTACGGCGTGTAGCACAGGTGACATGACGCTGTGGCGAAGCTGCCGTGGGCCTCCACAAGTTTGTCGTCTGGGATTCCGCACACTGTGAAAGGTCAAACGGTCACAGAACATGAGGTCACTCAGGCAGTTTCCCGTCGCCATGAGCTGTTTTTGGCAAAGAAGAAGTTTTTGACAAAGAAGTGAAAGTATGTTTCTTTGTGACGAGCAGGCAGATATGCTGTAGATGGTGAAGACAATATTATTGGCTGGAATGGCTCAACAATTATTTTTTCTTTTCATTTTGACGATTAGAGCTACTGAAAACTCAAAATCCAGCATCTGAGAAAGTCATGAAATGAAATGAAAAAAAAAACAAACATGTGACTTTTCTGAACTGATTTACAGAACAAAATAAAAGAACTGTCTGATGATACTCTTATTTACTGACATCACCTGTCAGTCTTGGTGTAATGGTGTCAGTCCCTGAACGGGCAGCCCAGGTACCTTTAGCTATGAAACCTGGCTATAATAGCCAAATGAGATCAGATTCGGCGCATCTCAGTAAATTACAATGGCATCAATACAATATGGAAAAAATTGAAAAAAAAAAGGAAATATATTTCTAGTGTTTATTTATTTCATTTTCAACCCCAAATGTAGTATCTCAGAAAAGTCTAATCCACAAAATGAAAAAATGTGGGATGAGTGTATGTATCAAGATGTGTTTCACTTTTGTGGATTGATTTACTAAAAAAAATCCACCTTTTGATGGTGTTCTAAATGAATGAGATGCATCTGCATAGGGATGATTTGTTTACTGTCTGCAGCTGTTCAGTCACTGGCAATCATGTTCCTATGAATCATTAAAACGGGGAAAGTAGGCGTAACAAAAAAAATTCTTTAACACACAGACACACACAGGCGCAGTAAAACCATGTTGCTGTGATCATGTAGATGATGTGTGACATGTATTTGTTGTCATGAACAGATCGTTGTCCCTCCAGGTCGTTAACTCACATTTCTCCAGGCCGTCAATGTTCTGAGTGTACATTCGGAGCAGCAGGCCTTTGAGATGCAGCGTGTGGATGAAGTAGTGGATGTAGTTGGGCCTGTGGCTGCCAGGATACAGCTCCTTGGCCAGAGAGAAGAACGGCTGCGGGTCGTTCGAGAAGTAGTCGATGTTGAAAATAGCTTCCGGGTAGGGGATGTTGTACTTCTTCAAGTTGGCATAAAGACCTGTTCCTGGAGTTCTGATGACAGTAGAAACATTTTGGACAGAGGATCAATGTGTCTTCTGGAAACAGAGAATCTGTTCCCTCAGGACACTGAGCTCAAACCAACCTGAAGTCAGGTATGCCACTGGCCGTGCTGATTCCCGCTCCGGCAACCACCACCACATTCTTACAGCGACCGAGCTTCAGCAGCCGAGCCACAGAGGAGAGACCGCCACGGGATGAGGGCTTTGCTGCAGATGTGGAAGGACCCTCCCGGCCAGATGTGGACTTAGCTGGCGCAGGCTGCGTTCCCTCACTGGACCGGAGGCACGACAAGAAGACAGCACAGAGTGGACCAACCACATCTGGACCCAAACTGCAGTTGATGATAAAGTCCTTCTCACCCTGTCGGTGAGCTGCCCTGTCTGCTCACACTCATCTGGCTGAGGTCCTGGGCCAGGGCCGAGTCCATCTGCTTCTTGCGTTGTTTTCTATACAAGCCGGGCTCAGAGTCCAGGTGCTCCACAGCGTTCATCATGTTCCGGGCCTGGGAGCTGCGTGTGATCATCCTGACAGGAGGTTGAGGGGATTTTTTGTTCATTCCAACACCTTTGGACTGTGAGAAAACCATAATTAGAATTATACCAACATTGATGAGTCATTTACCACAGTATTATCTGTTGAAATAAATGGTCTCGCTGCTGTTAGCTCACAACAACTCCTTTTTTTCCTTTTTAATTGTGCTAAAATATACACTTCATGGTTTATTTTATCTCCATTTAACTTTGTATTCTCTAACCACACTAATAATTGACTGATGTTGAGTGATTTGCCTCCTTCCTTTCCTCTCTCCGTATTTAAAAAGCTGTTACACTGAAATTATCTTCTCTCGCACAGAGAGGCTGAAATGTTTTAAAACCGTCAACAGTTGAACAAAAGCTAACAGCTGCAATATATTTAGCACCCCCCCTCCTCTTCTTTGCTTCCCAACAGCTCTGCTAATACAGTCAGCTGTGGCAGCTTTACTGTTCAGGGAAAACGAAAGGGTATAGCCGAGGGGTGTCGGGGGGCAGAGTTAAAAAGAGCCAAGGCAGAGGTGAAAGAGAAGTGAAGATTGACTGTGTGTCAACAAACCCAGCTGGGAGAGAAAAGAGGATGCCCCCTAACGGCCCCCTCAGACTGAGGCCAAGGGGTGCAGAGATAAATGACGCGGAGGCGGGGTTCAATAAAGAGAGAACAGAGGAGGAGTAAAAGAAGAAGAGAAGGAGGGGGGTCGTTTCCAAAGCTATTCTACATCTTCAAACTACTTCCATGGGGAATGAGTGTGAGTGATCAGGCAGAGGCAGCAGACAGGGAGACTAAAGGGCTACAACCCATCAAACATGGCTGCTTTGCTTTGAGGAAGCAGCAGGCAGATAAGATGAGCTTTTCTCCCCTCAGTGGCAGAGGAGGAGAAGGTTCCTCAAAGCTCAGAGCAGAAATATAGGTCCAATGTGACAGTATTAGCTATCTGAAACCAGATGTAGGATTTGTCTAAGAACACCCAAGAACTCACAGGCTCATCTATTTTCATTTAAGGCATTCAATCTTCTTTGACTCTTAATGGCAGGAGCCCCCACAGTTTTTTCTGGCCTGCACATCCTAGAGAACTATTAAAAACAGCGGGATGTTGAGGATCCTGCTTTTGTCCGGGCTCCTCTAAAGAAAAGACACGGCTGAGTTCAGGCAATCAATCATAGGCCCAGTTATTAAAGTACAAAGCAACGTTACGCTCACATCGAGACAAGTTGCCGACAGTTGCAGACAACACACACCTGTGATCAGTCAGAAACACACACGTGCGTGTCTCCCTGGACAGCAGGAATTGGCCGAGTTCAACAGGACTCACTGGTCACAGATAAAAGCCATTAGCAAAGTGGAGAAAAACTGGGTAAAGTGGCAACAGTGGGTAGATATGTTATAACCAGGGGACACAGCACAAACTTTCTGTTGTTGCTCGTTTGTTTGATATATCCTGTAACTTTAAATTCTGACAGATCAGTTTTCTGCTTCTGCAGAGCTCCAAACACTATTGATTTAATCAGGTGTGTAGAAATATTCTTTTCTTCTGATATGATACTTACAATTGCAGTAATGATTTATACACACATATACATGAAACAAATCAAGTGTTTAACAGCTGTACATCAAATTTGGAAATTTGGTTAAGTTTAATGGGGGGGGGGGGCTGCAACCCCAGCATTTAACCCTGCACTTACAGCCAAATTGAGACCAGCCTTTCATCTCTGCTGCCCCCAAACCAGGAATGACAACAGGCAGCCTGGTCACCATGGAAACCTCTTTATTACTTAGCACAGCTCTATGTTCTCCTTCCCCACCTGCCCGCTAATGACATATCACTCTGTATACCATCTTTGTTCAACTCTCATTTGACACAAAGCAGCTTGTACTAATTTGTGTTCATATATTGTTTGTTCACACAGAGGGGAATAATCCCGGTGGAGAGCTACTCCTGCTCGCTGGGTCAATGGCCAATGGCCTGCATTCAGTGCCTCCTCTGAGGACGTACCGGCCCAAAATTAACCACCCATTAACTAATAATGGGAGGTGATGTAGAGCCTAGGTTGGCACTAATCGACACCATACAGTGAAAATATGATGTTCATATATTAGAATAAACACTGCACCAGTAATATTATCTGTGGTACTCCTAGCATATTTGTATTTATATTTTGTCATTAGAAATACCTGTCACTTGTGGTGTGGTGATGACCTGGATCCATTGGTCCTACTGCTTCAAAGTTTTAGATATTGACATCAGTTGTAGAATCTATATTTAATTATTCACATATTTCCACAGAAGTGGAACCTATTGTTTTGTTACCTGATTGTTTATTCAGCATATAAGTCTATTTCCAGGGGGGCAAAAAAGTTTGAACCTGTAATTTTAATCTCATCACAACATGTTAGTGAAAAAGCACTGAAAAAATTCAGGCAAAAAGACAAAAAATGAGAATTTAATATTTCTAGTTCAGGTAGACCAGGTGAATTTACTGGTGTTTTTGTTTTTTAACTAAACCTGGTCTAATGTTCAGAAATCGCTGTGCACATGCCACAGGAGAATGGACTTAATGTGTAGGATGCAACATATTATGTGTAATTGTGAAATCAAATATATTTTAATTCTTAATGAGGTAGGTGACATTTTAATGTATTAATGACATTTGTTTCACAGATTTTGTATGGAGTTTACCAGAGCAACCACGGTACATGTGAGGTTAGACTGTCACCTGCTGGAACCTGAAACTCATTACATTTCGATCTCAACGATCTCCATCTCTGAACTCACTGACATGCAGACATATTGTGTCCTTTATGTATTTACGATTCACAAACACAGGATGACAGTGTTTAGTCGCGGGGGTGTCCAATCCTGTCCTCGAGGATGCAGGTTTTAGACGTCACCCTGCTCCTACCCCACCTGAATCAATCTCTGGGGTCCTGCAGAGGCCTGACAACGAGCTGCTGATTTGAGTCAGGTGTGTAGGAGCAGGGTGGCCCTCGAGGACCGGTGGACACCCCCTGCAGTGGGTGCTCACCACAAACCAGTGTTTACACTGAAAGAAAATGATACAAGATAGCGCAGATGAACGTCCAGCCAATCTGCATTTTAATTAGAAGAACAGAAGGCGCTGCCCTCAACTGTCCATATGTTTTAAAATGATTATTATGACGCCATCTCGCCATTATCACGCTTATTTAAGTTAGCTAGGTTACCTGTTGTCCAGGGAGCGGACCGTTTCTGTTGACCATGCGACAGACTGTGGTCGTCACAGTCGGTTTTACATCCAGAAGTTGTTTTGTGTTTGCTTTAGCTCTAGCGATTCAATAAAGCCGAATAAGTCGCTTGTTTCCTCTACGATAAATACACAATGAGATAGCTGAACAAAGATGAGACGCTGGTTCCGGGTACAACTGGGATCCTTACAAACACGGGCGGGAAAACAGAGCGGAAGTCACGTGGTGCGTGCGTGCGCTTCCGCTTCCTTTGGATGCAACAGCATCATCATCAAAAGCAACAATAAGCTGGAGGCAGTGGTGCCATTAACCCCCCTCTACACTCCATAGCATGGCACAGTGACCGTGCTCCACTCCAACTGTCACCTGCTGTTTTAAATGACAGTTGTGTAAGATGAGGTCACAGTGGAGAGCTGGTGTATGGCACCTACAGTACATATGGTACATCATCTCCTCAGCTCAGTAAGAACAATATGACATGAGCTGACGAGATGGTATACCATATGTAGGTACCATACTCCAGGGATCCACTCACTGTAAGCCCATCTGATCCAACTGACATTTAAAACAGACACAAACACACACACACACACACACTCACACATTTACATCGTTTTTTAATTCATAAATACAGATCTGCATATGCTTACTGCAGTACAAATTAATCATTGGATATAACGTCAAACCTATACTGTCTAACACGAATGTGCTTTAGCCTGGGGCTGGCCATATGGTATTTGTCTAGATTGGCTTGAAAAGTAGATATACTTTATACTTTATAAGTATATTGCATAGATCATAATTCAGGAATTAAATGTTTGTTTTCCCTTTATCCAACCCAATATGACATATTTAACAGAAAACATGTAAATTCATAAAGAGCTCTGTTAAGCACAGTGTGATGTCTTACTTCGAAGAGTCCAGCGTCAAAGCTAAAAAACAGGTTACGTCATTTCCGTTTAAATGAGCGGGCTGGTTGTCATGGAAAACGTCCCGTCAAGTTATCACATCGAAAATCCTCTGATATAAACCGTCATTTTCACGTAGTTACCGCATCTCCATGTAATATTGTGGACGAGGTAACAATCAGGTGTTGTGCTGAATGTTTTAGGTGCATGATGGTTTTCAAACTGTGGGGGATAAAAGCAAATGCGAAGTGAAGAACCAACGCAAATACCTGTGAAGGGTTTGTTTTGAAGCAGCGGTGTGAACAGCTTGTACCTCTGCGATGCGTCTCTCTCTCTCTCTCTCTCTCTCTGTGTGTGTGTGTGTGTGTGTGTGTGTGTGTGTGTGTGTGTATGTGTGTGGCAGGGGGTTGGGGGGTGGAGACTGGTGCCCTAAAAAAAAAAACAAAAAAAAAAAACACCCAGCCTGTTTCAGATAGCTCCTCCACCGGCAGCTGCAGGCCCTGGAACCCAAATTATTGTCACCATTTCATACTTAAGTACTTCAAGTATCCTTTACACATTTAAAACACATTGGAGTGATTAGCCAGAGAGACTTAAAGAAAAAAGGTAAGATGACACGAGGGATGTGACTGCTATGACACAACTTATGCTGGAACAAGTCCACGTATGCGTTAGCATTAGCTTTAATATAGAATTTACTACTTTACATGTAAAGTAATGTCAGCCATTACTATCTGGGTCGGTTGTGATGGCGGAAATAGAAATGTCCCTCTATAATTTACTCGTCGTGGAAAAGCGCTGAAGTGACGTGTCGGTCGGGATGTCTTAGCTAGAAGATTCCATCAGCAGGTACTGGACTTTATACGAAAGGTAAAACAACCACATTACCGTGTTGAACTCAGTAAATATTATACCCTTTAACGCCTAAGTTCTTTTATCCGCAGATAAATTGTCCACCGACTTTAAAGCGTCGAACCGTTGGCGGCTAGCTGTAACTAGTCCACGTTAGCATCGGTAAATAACCCAACAAGTACACGGTACATCCACGGTAAACTACAGCAACTACCCAGAACGGGCTTCATAATTATTTTCGCTGACATGTAGTGAGTTACTTCCTCTCCATGGTAATGTCCCAAGGAATAAAATGTTTACGCATTTATGGTCTTAACGACTGGCGCTTGCCATAAAGTGATGGGATGTCCCGTTGTCCATATTTCACGTGAACGCAACATGGACCTCCCGATGAACAAAAGTACATGATAGGAACTGTTTGGACACAACAAAAGTTATTGCAATAAAAAACGTGTGTGCAATGAATGAATCCAGCAACATTAAGGATGTGGTGTTTTTGTATAGTTTTTCAATTCATCATTCCTGTGACTCTCAGGTTTGGAAATCCTGCCCATGCCATCTGGTTTTCATCCTGCTGTGCAGCTCTGCAGTGAACAGGTCTGCCTTGTTTTAGGATAAGCAGCACACCCAAAGTAAGCTATTTTTTTGACACCCGCTCTTCCCTCCCCATTCCTAACTTACTACCCACTGAGGCTTTTGCATGCAGTGTCACGTATGGCAAGGAACAAATGCCTTTTAACGCAGATAGTATACTGCACACTATAGCAGACACTATAGCTGCACATTGGTAGACAAAGTTGCTCAGAGCTGTATCAATGTCACTTTGTTAAATAGATTAACCCCAAAACAGGTTCATTACTGGTCCATCCTACATACCATCCGTACCCACCGTTTTTTTTTTATCCAGCTAAAAGGCAGGAAAAGAGTGTTGGTAACAGAATGCAACATGTAACAAGTACAGACACATGCCGTTGAGCAATGATGGGAGGATGCAGGAGAGAAACCTTATATTTAAGAATCACGTCCTTTGCAATGTTTCCCAATGTTTGCACAGGGCAACAACGGACCTGCATGTTTTAGATGTCTCACTGCGGTAACGCACCACATTGAAAATTTGATGGGTGTCACAAAGCTGGGCCGAAGCTCGGAGCAGGGAAATGTCAAATGCTGTTTTGTGCCTATATCCGCTTAAAGACCACCCTGGAAAAAAAAACTCTCCAAGCTCTACATACATATGCAAAATATGGGCATAATTGCTTGACAGCAATCCAACAACAGCACCCAAGTAGATCTAGCATGGTTCACTGTTTTATTGAGGAGACTCTTTGTCATATAATTCAGTTAGTGGCAACTGCTGGTCTTTCAAACAGGGGAAGCTCATTAGCGACATCAGAAAACTTGCAACTTAAAGATAATGGGGAAATTCTCCCTCTTTTCATTTTGTAGAAAATCCTCCTCGAATATGTATTAGGAAAAAACAATATATATATTTTTTTAAATTTACAGTGTATAACTGGTTCAAATGGAAATGGGGCCGAGCTGGAAAACGCTGTTTGTCGGTGTATACGTAAAAAAAAAAAAAAAAGTCAATCAGGTGTTCCACTTTCTAGACACTCACTCGAGTCATCGTGCATCAACCCAGCTTCCATTCCTGCCCACAGCACCATTGATTCCAAGAGAGGCTGAGCTTCCCTGGAACTCATGTATTTTACGTGTTTATCCACTCAGTGTGGATCTTAGTTGCAGTGAACCAAGTTGTTCTGAGCCGGTTTAATGCAACATCCTGCTGCCAGTTTGTATGAGAAGACATACGTTCATTCATCAGTCATCCTCCTCCTCTTGTTCCTGTTATGCCATGGTTGTGGTGGAGCCGATCCCTGCTGTCAATGGGCGAATGGCAGGATACACCCTGGACGAGTCGCCAGCTCGTCACAGGGCCACATGAAGGACAGACGACCATTCACACTCACATTCACGCTCACGGACAATTTAGGATAGCCGATTAAGCTTTTGGAGACACAGGGAGAGCAGACACAGAAAGATCCCAGGGCAGACCTTTTGGCTATGAGGCAACAGTGCTAACCACTGGACTACTGTGTCGCCCTATGAGAAAACATTTGGAGATAAACAGCTGATTCGGAAAAAAGTCAGAGTTGAACATGTTCTAGCACGTTTTTAATAAATTAAATGTTGATACAACAGAACATGTTTGACCATTTAGTTCATGATACTTTGCAGTCTCAGAGCAACCGCCACATTCAGTGTTATAATTTCAGCTCATATTCACAATAACAACTGTTTCCATATAACCCTATCAAGGTTTTTGTGTGCGCACTCCAGGGACCATGCAACGTAGGATAGATGACACAATGATGCTTAGAAATAGCACATACATTATCTGCTGTTGTAAAATGTTTGCTCCGTTTCCCACAGACATGAGTCAGGCAGAGCAGGTGCCTGAGGACATGCCTGCAAACCTCAGCGATGAGCCAGGAGTGGCAGGTGAGTCCATATGCAAATGAACTAGGAAAGTGGGATTTGTTTATCCATGTCTTAGAGCAGTTTTGCGACACATCGTGTGCTAATGTGGTTAATGCAGTTAACTTTTTATTGTCATTAATTGGCTAATATGATCTGATAAACATATTTTGAATTGGAGTGCCTATAGTTTGTTCCAGTTCAGTTGTTTCCAACGGGGATCCATGATGCATGTTTGACATACATTATGTCAACATGTTCATACAAAGATTTCAGATAATGAGATAAAGAATAAATCCCTTTTGAGCAAAACAGAGCTATTATCAGTTGTGATGATCAGTCTGATTCTGTACAGACTCATTTACTGATTTCTGGTCACTTATTTGTGTATGAAAACTAGGCCCACAGAGGTGTATGCTTTACAGCATGCATTTGTAGTCTGGTTTAGTTTTCCAACAAAGAAAAAAGTGCTCAATATGTGTAGCGCTAATTTATTTTAGCATGTAAAGGATCATGATCCCCTCTTTAAAGGAACATTGAGCAATATTAACGTGGATTTAGCATTTTACTGCTGTTTCTTCATTCTCCAGGTCTCTAAAAAAGATATAGACATACTGACATACTGAAACACTCTGTCATTTCAATCAGTTTCCAAGCAAATACATTTCTGAGAACAAAATGCTTTCTGTTTTTGCTATGAACTTTATTTAATATATGTTGGTTTGACTTTGGTTAGACACTGCAGTCTAACACTTCCGGGAGCTACACTACTACGCAACTCAGAGTAATAAATGAATAAATACATAAAATAATATTTTTTTAAATTAATAAATCAGTCATGCCACTCCTGGTTCTTGACTGGTGCTGTTGTCAAGGATGTAGATGCCAGTGTGCCACATCTGATTCAAATAATTGAGCTCCATAGAAGCCTGTTAAAAACTTTCAATGGAATCAGGTTTTCTGAGGAATACTGAGTAAATTACATGATAACAACCTGCTATTAAAAGGAATATGCCAGTAAAGATGCTGTATGTCTTCAGTAGCAGCATTTCCATTCTCTGTTTGTTAAAACTTCGCAGTCACATGTTGAATTTCTCATTGTTGCTTTTGTTGATTTTAATCAGACACCCTCAAAGACCACCCACAGACACAGCCGGGAATGTTTGGAAGGTTGGCAGGGGGCTTGTACGGGGCCACCAAGGGGGCTTTAGGAGCGACGGTGGGCGGCGTGACCTGGATAGGTGGAAAGAGTCTGGACCTCACCAAGACAGCAGTCAGCTCTGTAGCTTCTGTGCCTGCAATGGGAGTGGGGCTGGTCAAAGGAGGCGTGTCTGCCGCAGCTGGAGGAGTGATGGCTGTTGGTTCTGCAGTGGTCAACAAAGTTCCAATAGGTGGATGCAAAAAGAAGGACAAGTCTGACTGACATGAGAAGGGGGTTGACACTTTTGCTGTTTGCTGGTCGTAGCATTTATTCAACGGGCTGAGCAGCAGATGACTCAATGTAAACATTTGGAAAGGAGGGTTTTCTTTTTTCCTCTTTAGTGTGTTTTTACAATTGCAAATTGATTCAGTCATGTGTCATGGACCTACAAAGGACTTCCCTACTCTGTTGTGAACACAAAGCACCCCAACACAAGCACAAAGCAATGCTGATCTTCAATGCTTGAAACTGTCCACATGGAACATCCGTGTTTCAAAGTAATGTTCAGTTGAGGAAAGGACCTCAGAAAGAAATAAAACATCCATCCATTTAATATCAATTGCAAGACAATCGGTGATGAAAAACTTATCTTCAACTGGCAATAAAGTGTTTTGTATTTTCAGGAAATATTTTCCGGGTTGGTGTGAAAGTGTGAGAATGAACATATAAATCACTCTTCTGTTTTATAAATTCACAGTCAGAGTGCAGTTCCACAACTGAAGCACACGTTCCCGATGGTGCCCTCTGGTGGTCACGCTCAAGAGTATTGGACTTTATACACAGTATTGTGAAACAGTATTGGTGTTTTAATTGCAATGCAACAACTGCAGTGCTGCAACTTTATTTGCATTCAGTTGCAGCATTGAATCATATTTTGTGTTAACATTTTGTTGAGTTAGGACCATACTTTGACATCTTCATGTTGCTGACTGAGCATCGTCATGGAGTAAATCCCTGCCACGGCACCAAAGCTTGACTGTTTAAGGACAGTTCATTTATGAACCCAAACGTTTCCCGATGGCTTCTTTACCATTTCTTACTAATGATTTGACTTTTTTTCAAGGAACCAGATCTTGACTATATTTTTGAAGCTGGAAAACTTGTAAAATTGAATAAATAATAAAATGTCTGTTGGTTAAATGCAAGCATAATTTCATGGAGAGATTGCAAAACTTATTTTAGGAATTTTGAAGTGAGAGTGATTCAGGAATGTTGATATTATAGAATTTGTGTAAATAAAACTTGCTGAAGCTGTTGAAGGTTTTGTTCCATAACCTATAGATGAAGTTCTGTGTCTATCAAAATGTCCCATTGAGGCATACTGTGAGGATTTGTAGTGGTCCAACATCGACTGAGAGAACAATGTTGGGATTGGTCTTTTCCACCTCCATGTACAACGGGTCCCTCAATACTTTGGTCACTGGATGTTCTCCATCCATTTAGAAAGAGGTATAGGCCACAAGACCTGTGAAACTTGGGCAGAGTGCAATCTCTGGCCAACACCACAATAAACTCGGCATCCTTGGTGCACCGGACTGTCACTAGGGGCACATCAACAGACATCGGTAGGTTCACAGAAAGATCTTTTGACCAAATACAACAACATGTGTACCCCACTGCTGCTCACAATTTATTCTGATAGAAAGAAGAGAAGAGAAAGAGAATGGCTCACTGGCAAAATAGCACTGTCGACCATCAATGCAGCAGTGTATGGCCTCACATCCAGCTGCAGAAATATCTGGACGTTCGCAGTGAATTGTAACATTTTCAACTATATCACAATTCTGGCCAGGATTTTGTTGTGGATCCTTGGGTGAGATTTCATGGAATGGTAGTGGATATTTAGGAGCCTTGAGGACACTGAGGAGTCTTTGGAGGCCAGTGAGCCTTTGGTGGAGTTGAAGGCTGTAGAGGTTGAGGATAATGAGGAACCTTTGGTGGTTGAGTAGGTGGAAGAACTTGGGGTGTTGAGGTCATGGAGGAGCCTTTGGTACCGGCTGAAGTGGAGGACTCTCATGTAGGCTTTTGCCATGATCGATCCTGAGCTTCCACGTCTGTCCAAATGTAGCACCTCTGCAGAGCTAGTTACACTAAAGTGGAGGCACCTGACTGTTTTGGCTTGGTCTCATACCACTTTGAACTGAACAGCTCTGAACTGAAGTGATCCTCTCATGAGCCCTCCTAAATGTATTCATGACTCGACTGGTTTTAAAACCCCCACCTCTTTGGGTAACAAACAACCTTCAAGATCTGTCTGTAAAGTATGAAATAAATATAAAGCAAAAAATATATATATCTTATCAAGACGTCCTGCCTATAAACAGTCACTCAGAGACATTTGGAGATAATTATGATTTTTTTTTTCCTTTTTAAAACAATATTCAAGTGAATGATTTAGTCATCCCAATAATAATTAGTCAATTTCAGGTCAAGAGTAGTAGAGTAGAGAAGGGATTGGACAGTTTGACATGAAAGACCAGACAAGGCAAAGTTAGGTTGACACTTTAGTGTCAACCTAACTTTGTGACTGTTTATTTTTCACTGTGCAATGTCAGACATATCGACCTTTTCATTATATCTGTAACAAGATTTGCCATCTTTGTTAATGTATCAAAGTGCACTTAATGAGAAGAACTGCGATTAAGATATGACTCCATATTTTACATAATATAGTGATAACAAATGAAAATCTGACCACCTCAGTGAGTTAGTATGATACGTCGATTTATTTTAATGTCAAGTTTTTTTACGATATTCGTAAGTGAGCTATTTTTGTTCTTCTCTCTTAAGGGAGTAGCAAATGTTTATTTATTGAACACAATATAAATTGATTTAATTTGTAGATAGGTTCATAATGCCAGATACGCACAAAGCTAGTTGTGAAATGCCAGCGAGACATACAAGTACTCTACATTCATGCCCATGGAAACATTTGGCTAATTGTCCAACATCCAATAGTTCAAAAATATTTTCAATGTCATTGGCTATTGTGAAATGATATAGATTCCAACATGTAACTTCCAAAGTATCACTTACAGCATATGCAGGGCAAAAACACATGCACACCATCATTTTAGAGCTTTCACTGCATCAGCACTGGTTGTGTCCAGGAGAACACAAGAAGAAGAAGGCAGACGAGTTGATCCATCTGCCTGCTGGAGTAAACTGTGTGTGAGGATGTGTCACAGAGGAGCCAAGGTGAGCAAATGTTCAAAGGTTTGTCGGCACACACAGCAGGAAAGGGATCTTTTAGGCTGAGGGAACGGTGAAAGCTCTGCCAGATGGTAGATAGAGAAAAATATTTGACTGTGTGTGATCATCATATCACATCAGAGCTTTTCCAGTGACGGTGGATGCAGAAATCATGATTGCTCAATTAATATGGAAGTTTTGCCATGTCTACCTTATGTATGCATGCTTTTGCAAGATTTTACTTTTCATTCTATTAAATGCATCCACAATATGTAGTTCCTCTTTCACAAAAGAACATTTAACACAAAAGACACACAATGCTTAGTCACTCTTGTTGTTAATCACATATTGCAGTTAATAGCAGTTTGAACAGTGAATGAGATGATACTGTAGTTTTAAAATAAAAATACCACACATGCTTAAGTAAGAATGGTTTGAATTGAATGTGTTTCAAGGTGATGTCATGTAATGATGATAGAATGCTAATACATGTTTATTATTATAAACAAAGCTCAGCTCCAGTGGCAGTCTACTTTTGTTAGAATGTCCAAAAAAATTCTGGAATTATAATGCACCACAGTTAAAGCATATCATGTGTTTTAATTATTTTGTTTTTGGGTATCTGTCAAGAATCTGTCCACTGATTGACTGTTGTCTTTTGTCTGCTTATTTTATGTCTCTCTTGTTCTTTCCCACGTAATGGTATGGTTAAATTTAGTTAATTTAGTTAGTATATTTATCAAGTTAGTTCTTAATTTATTGCACAATTTATATTACAGTTACTACTGGTTTAATTTATTTTTTGTACCGTTTGCACCACGTGTTGAGAGGTCTGTAATTTCATCTATGCTGTATATCACGCATATACAGTATATTTGACAATAAAGCTGACTTGACTTTGAGAATAAACATTTGTAATAATCTGTCTGCATTATTCACATAAATGAAGGAATTGTAATGCAAGAACACTGATATAATCTAATCTATTACACTCAAAATTCAAAGGAAAGCAGCATACTGATTTTTAAAATCTGATTTATTAACGATATTGCATTCATAACTTTCAACCTGATAAGGTCATTGCGTTTTTCTAGATGAGCTATACTGTGCATTATAGGCAATTCACTACAAACTGAACTGTAATCATTTGGCCATTCATTTCCTTCTCTCTGCAGTCTGACTTTGGCTCTGTGTTCTATTTTGCAAACATAACAATTATATAACTGATTTTTAAAAAATTTGCAAATGCTTTAATAAATGTTCTTCGCCATATTTGAAACTACATTGTTTACTCTTCCGCAGGGCCCATGATCACAGGTCCACTGGAGACCACAACCTTTGGCTCATCCTTCTTCTTGGCCACAGCTTCCACATCTCTCCCTACAAACAGACACATTTCAGTCACATTTCAGCATATTGCTGATTGCACATTACAACTTAAGTCTTTACGTTTTCTGAAGCATGATGGTCCACAGGAGCGCCCAGATGCAGTGCTGCACACAGCTGTAGTGCAGTGAATGTATACCTGGAGGGGAAAAAAATCAGCGTAAGATGAACAATTCAAAACATATTTTGTTGCAAAGTTTTCATAAGTGGATCTGGTCATTACATGTTCCTTCATTGGCACCAGGGAAGTGGGGTCTACGAAGGTAAACATCTTGAAAATGAAACGGCTGTAGTGACTTGGGAAGTCCAGACCAGAGGATGGACCTACTGGAACCAGTGAAGACAAGTAGCGATCGTCTCTGTATGGACACCTGGTCAGAGAGCAATTGCGATCACGGCAATGGAACTGTTTGTTTACCTGAAGTCATTAAGTAAGTTTCAGATCAGAAGTGTCATAACCAAAAACAGAATGGTGTAAAGTAGTGTTTTAGTTACCCGTCTATCAAAATGTCCCACTGAGGCATACTGTGAGGATTTGGTGTTGTAGTGGTCCAACAGCGACCGAGAGTCAGAACAAGGCTGGGATCGGTCTTTTCCATGAGTTGAACCTCCACGTACACAGGGTCCCTCAATACTTTGGTCACTGGATAGTCTCCATCCATATAGAAAGAGGTATAGGCCACATCCACTGTGAAAGCAGACAGAGTGATTAATATTCATACATTTTCAACAAACGATGCAGGTGTCAGGCTAATGTACACTTACCTTCATTACAACCCTTTGAAAAGCATTGCCCATTAGCCAACCTTAACTCCACTCTGATGGGCCCGAAAGCGGCAACTGGTGGAGGAGGCTCTGATATTAGATAAACTTCTGCAACCGTAGTCTCAACAGATACCCCAATGTACCTACACTGGAAGAGTACACTGAAGGGAGAAAACTGGTGTTATGTTCCTTGTCAGAACATTTATTTTTGAAATAAAGTTGTTTGTTAAGACAGGATGCCATACTCATAGTGACTGTCTCTGGTAATGACTCCAAGTGGCCCAACTCCCACTTCAAATGAAGAGGACATCCTGTTCTCATAGATTATAACTCCAGATTCCTCCTAATGGGCATGAATAAATTGACCAGTTTTCAAAATGAAGCTGTTTTTATTGTTGTCATAAACTTGTAAATGCAAAAGTCTTACCATAACATTGGAGCCACAAGCTGTAACAGGAAACTGGTAGATAGCAAAGGCAGAGTTAGAGTCGACATGTGTGCACCCTTGACCTCCTCCCATTAGTGTTATTGACTCAAGGTCAATGTTGGGCAGAGTGGCATCTCTGGCCACCACCACAATGAACTGGGCATCTTTGGTGCACTGGACTGTCACTAGGGACACAAAAACCAACATAATTAGGTGAAAGTAGATTATACTGACCAAAGGAAAATTTAACCAACAAAATTAAAATTTGAAGATACTCATACTAATAATACTACAATTTTATCACACTCAGTATGATAACGTCTTATTCAGAATGGAGATTATTATTATTTACATATTTGCAGTCATTGGACACATTAATATTTTGAGTAGAGACCCTGAATATCAGACAGTCCCTAGAGCCTTCAAATCAAAAGATTTGAAGTAAGATTTAATGAGTACAAAGACAGAGTAGAATTCAGTAGGGTTTAAATTTAGAGCATAAAGAATCATTTTAATAATGTTTTACCATATTGGAAATATGACATAGTTGCATAATGTATGTGCAGTAAAATTTTAATTAATCATATGTTTAATGATGGTCTGCATCTTATTTTCAAATAACACCCACTTAACAAATAGTTCAAAAACAACAACAAGAAACTTACCAGCTTTCCCATAGTAGCACTGTCGGCCATCAAAGCAACAGCTGATTGCTTCACATGCAGCAGCAGAGATATCAGAACCTCCACATCGGATTTTCTGGCCTTCTGGCACATCACAACTCTGGAAAGAAGGCTGCGCTACGCTGGGTTTGTAAACGGTGGGTGCTTGCGATTCGTGTGGTTGATATGGTTGCTTAGGGTCTTGATGCTCTTGAAATCCTCGTGGACTTAGAGAATTCTTTGACATCTGATGGAATAGAGGATTCTTTGGTGGGGGAGGAAGTAGTGGAGCTGGCTGGACCTGTGGCTTACTAGGGTATGGAGCAGGATTTGGCTTTGGAGGCTGGACTAGTGGCCTATTGGGATACGGAACAGGATTCTGTGGGGGAGGCTGGACAGGTGGCCTATTGGGATACGGAACAGGATTCTGTGGGGGAGGCTGGACAGGTGGCCTATTGGGATACGGAACAGGATTCTGTGGGGGAGGCTGGACAGGTGGCCTATTGGGATACGGAACAGGATTCTGTGGTGGAGGTGGCTGGACATGTGGCTTGCTGGGGTATGGTGCAGGATTCTGTGGTGGAGGCTGGACAGGTGGCCTATTGGGATACGGAACAGGATTCTGTGGTGGAGGTTGGACAGGTGGTCTATTGGGATACGGAACAGGATTCTGTGGTGGAGGTTGGACAGGTGGTCTATTGGGATACGGAACAGGATTCTGTGGTGGAGGTTGGACAGGTGGTCTATTGGGATACGGAACAGGATTCTGTGGTGGAGGTGGCTGGACCTGTGGCTTACTAGGGTATGGAGCAGGATTCTGTGGTGGAGGTTGGACAGGTGGTCTATAGGGATACGGAACAGGATTCTGTGGTGGAGGTGGCTGAACCTCTGGCTTACTAGGGTATGGAGCAGGATTCTGTGGTGGAGGTTGGACAGGTGGTCTATTGGGATACGGAACAGGATTCTGTGGTGGAGGTGGCTGGACCTGTGGCTTACTAGGGTATGGAGCAGGATTCTGTGGTGGAGGTGGCTGGACAGGTGGTCTATAGGGATACGGAACAGGATTCTGTGGTGGAGGTGGCTGAACCTCTGGCTTACTAGGGACTGGAGCAGGATTCTGCGGTGGAGGCTGGACAGGTGGCCTATAAGGATACGGAACAGGATTCTGTGGTGAAGGCGGTTGGACCTGTGGCTTACCAGGATATGGAGCAGGATTCTGCGGTGGGGGTGGCTGGATCTGTGGCTTATTTGGGTATGGAGCAGGATTCACCGGCGAAGGCGGCTGGACCTGTGGCTTAAGTGGGTATGGCTGAGAAATCGGCTGCGGAGCTGGTTGAGGATCGTGTGATGATGGAGGTCCCTGGGGCACCGGGTATGGTGCAGCCTTGTCCCATGAAAACACCTGAGCTTCTACCGCTGTCCATACTAAGCACCCTAGTAGAACTATTGCGACCAAAGAGGCAGCACTCCAGTGCTTTACCATGTTTCCACAGCAGTCTGACCTGGGCAGTCCCAAAGTATAACACTTGTGTGCTGCTACATTTATATGTGACCAGACATGTTATTTTTCAAAACCACACCTCTTTTGTTAAATTACTACCAATGAAAGGTTCATATTTCTCAGTAGCCAGTCAAAACTGAAGGGTGTATTTTGTAAAGTTTTTTTTTTAAACACATTAGCTGGGTGGAAGATTTGGTAGACCTTTGGCAATTCCACAAGGACAGTTATACTGGCAGGGCTAGAACCCGAGGTGGATGGCAGTTTGACATTAAAGTATTTATTGACAAATCCAACGTTTGGGTCAGAGAAACTTCTCTCAAAGTCTTTGTGACCTTAGTTTGTTTTGTCACCAAATGTTTATTTTGTACTCAATGCAGTGCTTCTCATGCTTGACAAAGTTTGCAGTTCACCTACAACTACACAGCCAAATGTTTAGATGACACTGAAATGTTAGATATGCACTAAAACAGGGGACATGTTGATCCACATCTTTGCACACAGTGTCAAACTGCACTTCAGCATGAACCTTTGTCTTGACTATGATGAACACACCTAATCACAAATCTTCAATTAACATACTGACAAAAAACAAAAAAATCATTTTGATCTTTCTTGCCCAACTATTTTCAGAACATATTGGAAGTTCATCATTCATCATCTTCCGTTTGTTCCCTTTGTTCCGTTGGTATGGCTCACAGTTGTGCTGGAGCCAATTCCAGCTGTTGACAAGCGGATGCCAGTGTACCCTCTGGACGAGTCGCCAGCTCATCACAGCATATTTGAAATAAATCATGTTTTTTTTAAAGAAATTAACACAGACTGCATGCTGGGTTTTTTCTATAAATGCCATTCTTTGGAATTGCCTTGTGACCAAATGCAGCTGTCAAAGCTGTCAAATGCAATAATAATGGACGTTTCTGGATTGGACATTTCTTCACAGGTGTCTCTTTTCTTAATACTTACCATTGAAAGGCCTTAAAATACAATTAAATATGTTTGTTGTAATTCAACAACTTCTAAATTCAGTGGTGTCAGATTTAATTTTTGTCGAAAGTCTCTGTGGTGGAAATCTTTAAGGCATGCAAAATCCTCATTTAGATTCTGCGGTCTCCACCATGTTGCACCCCTTTTCAGAGCAGATCACCTTTTAAACACACAAACTGAATGCACTGCTATAGTGCACTGTGCACGCAATTTAGTACCCTTTATTTGGGTACTATCAACGTCTTTTCTTCTATTCAAGAAATTTAAAAACGTGATAAATGTTGGTGCATTGATTAACTGATTTTATTGGTCTGATTTGTCACAGCTAGATATACACAGGTAGTAAAGAGAAATACAATGATTAAAAAACAGATTCAAATGAACAACACTCTTTCTTTCCGTTTTACAACAATGCCAGATACAGACAACTGTTCCGACCAAAAACACAAATAAATCAAAACATACTGTGTTAATAAATCATTTCACTGCTATTATTTAAGTTGTCATAATGAGACAAACATCTAAAACAAATATGACAACATTTATAGAGTTGTACTTTCTCCCTGCACTAGCACATTCAGTACTGATTTTTATGACCCGATAGTTGATAACAAACAGAGCAATAATCATCTTTGGACATGTCAGCCATCAGTAAAATGTGAAAATTTCCTGTGAATGGAAAAATGGAACATGGTGAAGTAAGATATTGTTATGGCGCAAGAGAACAAAATTGCTTTCAACTAGAATTTGAAAGAAATCATTTTGTCAAAATGACTTGCAAATTCCTGCCAGACTGACTTGCTATTTCAATGTATACATTCGCACGTAATCCAGAAAACTCCTGGTTTCTCTGCTAGGCCGAGTCTATTCTTAAACCAACGATGGTTTTTAAACTATCAATGATTGTTAAAGGTGATTAACTGATGCAGATAGTTGTCTGATTGTGAACCTTCCTGTTATTGTCGAGCATCACCTTTTTCATAAGTTTTCATAAGCACATTTACACTATCTGCTCTGCGCTTTGTCAACAAATTAGTGAACGATCGGGAGCCAGTTTTATTAGAACAGAACAGTTAACATGTAACTTTCCCTTCCTGAAAGTGGAAGAAAAGTCTCTTACTTTTGTAATGGCACTGACACATTGTTGTTTGGTGCATACAACAGAAAACAGTTCAAATGTGTTTACACAAAGAAGATATAGTCGTACTTAACATAGAATCCATCAGTCAAAGGAGATTATCATCTTACACTGAAACACAGAAAACCAGTAAACTTTGCAGCCCATGCTTACCGGAGCAGACTGTACTGTATACAACTATCCTCATGTTCAAATAATATCTGATTCTTTGGAAGACACCGAGCACAGATGTGCATCTTACTGTTGACACAAGATCAGAGGTGTGTCATTAGCCGAGAAGGATCAGCAGTGATTTTCTACAAAAACTTAAACTTACACACATTGAATGTGTGTCAAGAGAAAAACATGCAGTTAGTCATTGACAAACCAGTTGCAGCACAAAACCATTTGCAATTCAACATGAAGCCATACAACAAACAAGACACACACACACACACACACACACACACACACACACAATACAAAATATAGAAAAAAGCAACTGAAGACAAGTCAATTCAAATAAAAACAGCTTTGAACAGTGGGCATTGTTGATCAAAGCTCAAAGAAAAAAATCTGGTTTGATATGATGGTGACATGATTGTGAACTAAAACATTTTCATGTGAGTTCAATTTCAAAGTGACGTGTCTCACCAAGTGATTATAGATAAGAAGCCGTTTTTTCATGATCACTCACTCTCACAAAGAAGCCATTCAGCAATCATGAATGGTGCGAGCAAACATGTCATTTCTGTTAAGTTGTCAAACTATCTCAAAGTTGTAACATTTTAAGAAACCACTTCTCACTTGATGAATTATGTAAATCATTACAAACAATACGAAATGCTTTTGTTATTCACCCATACCGTCCATTTTCAGAGCAGAAGTGACATTTGTGTGTTGCGTTAGTTTTGCTACAGTCCATCACGTCCAACTCATTTTAACACAAACGTCATGGCAAGAAATATGAATCTCCTCAAGTTTTTAACAGTGTTTCTGTAATCATGTTTTTAAAAACACATTGTGAGACAGTTGGGTTTTTTTTCATCTGACAGTGAGTGACTGCTGATATACGTTTTCACTTCAAGTGTCATGCATTTAACCTACCCTCCTCCCTCAGTTTATACTGATTCATTTGATGTTTTGTCCACAAGATGGAGTCATAGTACAATTATTCACTCTGAGCAACGTGCAAGGGCCCAATATATGAGATGGAGACAAACATTAAAATAAAAGAGTGACATCAACACATCAACTAGACCAAATGTTATCTTACATGTCTATAAATTCTGGAATCACTCTCACAACATGTTCTCCTTTAAATCTCCATTAGACAGAGACAAAAACAGAATTTAGAGATTTAAGCCAGGTATATTTTGTTTGTAGAATTCGAAGATAAAACGTACGTTCCCTGTAGGATGATGTTCAGGCAATAGGAAACAACATGTTCAAGTAATGTCGCTGGTAATTGTACATATGAAGCCTCTATTAGAATGATGCAATGACTGTGTGTTAGAAATACATAAAAAGTAATATGTAACAATTGTCATACTATAGAGACAGAAGTTCAAGACTGGAGACAATAATTGACATGGACAAGCTGAATAGAGTAAATACACAGAGCTGTAAAGGGACAGCATTGCAAAAAGAAGAAAATGTGTTTTGAATTGCAAAACACCCACAAAAACCTGACAAAAATGATTTTCCACAAAGCTCTTATCTGACATATATTTGACATTATGTGTAAGTACTAGAAAATGTACATCCAGTGTGTCTTCCTAGATTCAGTGCATCATTCAAATCACATGTTCCTCTCCAGGAATACACAAATGCATCAGCCTCATTATTGAACATAAACCCATTTAAAGCCCTCAATCTCCCATCCTGAGTAAAATTGTCAATCCTATCTCCTTCAATCCACCGTGAAATCTATATAGTCAAGATGAAAAATAAAAATCAGAGTTTGGCATTTATTATTATTATTACGTCCCAGTTTGCCTTTTGTTTAAATCATTATTGCTTTCAAATGCAAATGTATGTAAGATCCAATTGTAACTCAAACAGATGCTGTCAAGTTGGGTTTTTTTCTCCTTTTACTTATTCTCACACGACATCACTGCAAGATTTTTTCTCGTGTGTCGGGTAGTTTAAGTGCAACCAGGCCGCCACACACCAGCGCAGTGAAGGACAGCAGGATGGGGATAGATTTGGTGATGCCCACGAAGCTTGCGAAGATCGAGCTGCCAAGAACTGCGGCCAACTTACACAGCGCATTCAGCACGCCGAAAGCTGTTGCTCTGAGATGGAGACACAAGCCAAATAAATTTTTATTTCTGCAACTCCTTAACATCTTCACATATTTGTGAGTTTTGAGTTTTAGAACAAAGAATACCTTTTGGAGGCAGGATACAGCTCCACAGTTACCACCTCTATGCCGTTCCATGCGGCGACGCTGACTCCACAGAACAGACATTGCAGAGTAATGATTGCTGATTGACTGAAGCTCAGAAACAACAAGAAGGTACAGCCAGCTGAGATGAGCATGGAGCCACCTGAGGAGATAATACAGATGGAGTAAATACAGATGGAGTAAAACGCTTTCGGTTTTGACTCAAAGGGATGATGTGTCTGTTTTATCTAGAAGTACCACTGGTTCATTGAAGATGAGCCAGCGCCGCGCTGTGACTGGACTCGTTTTACATCACCTTGGGGACCCAGACCAGCCACCCAACAGAGGAAACAATGGTTTACAAACCACTACAAACAGGTGTTCCTTCTTCTTTCCGATCTGCTGAGAGCTTATACACCGGTGAATGGTGATAGTCACATGTTCACGGGTGCACTACAATGAAATACAACTAATTTAGTTACTGGTGGACTGTTTCGCCCTCTGGCTGATGTTAAGTTAGCTTTCCTTCCTTAGTCCTTCCTTAGTCTTTACAACACTGTCAGCCACAAGCTTTCTGATAAATTTCTGCCCGTCATTGGTTTGGAATGTGAAATAAAAAAAGTGCAGTGGTCTTTCAGACCGGCTTCAGGTTTTATCCTTAAACCCAACGATGAACCAGCTTGCTTAGTATTCAGACTCATGTAGGCACAGGCAAACAGTGTAACAGAAATCAAGTATGTTGTCTTTACAATACAGTTACAGAGTGAGTGAAAGAACAAACCTATAATCTTGACTCTGCCAATTTTCTCCATGAACAAAGCGGAGATGATGTTGCCAGGCAGCACGGCCAGACTGCCCAGGAAGCTGACCAGGTAAATGAGTTCGTCATTCTCCTCAACAGTGTCCAGGTGGCAGCCATGTTTGTTGTGCACAAAGGTGGTGTTTTCCATTTTACAGTCAATGAACTTCTCCTCCCAAAGGTCTGAAGATAGATAGATAGATAGATAGATAGATAGATAGATAGATAGATAGATAGATAGATAGATAGATAGATAGATAGATAGATAGATAGATAGATAGATAGATAGATAGATAGATAGATAGATAGATAGATAGATAGATAGATAGATAGATAGATAGATAGATAGATAGATGTCCATTAACATTTTGCCACTGCTGGTGAGGGCTGGTGAGGGCTTATTAGGACAGGTAATCATTGCTTTAACCTGCTCTATGAAGCATTAATAAATCATTTAGTAAGTCTTAGTGTTACGATATGTTTTAACCCAAAGTGGTTGGGAAATGTTTTCCCCAGCTGCCAGTAATAACAGTTTTGCAATGCACTGCTATGTCAATATGACATGATTTATAGTGAGACGGGAATGATCAATGGTTGTACATCATGTTCCATATTGTTCAGGATCTGAGCATTGCAAACATCTGTTTAATTTTCCTGTCCTGGCCAGGAGTCATGAAGCGAGTGCTGGACTCTGGCTGCTCCAGCTCAACCTACCTGTGTTATGAAAGACAGTGGAGCGGATGGTGCAGTTCTCAAACACTGTGTCTGTGGACCTGATGTCCTCAAAGTGACAGTCTTCGAACAGTGTGTCCTCAAACTTCACTGACTTCAGCTCTATATTGATGAACCTATGGGGGTGCGATGGGAAACACACAAACAAACAGACAAAGAAAACATGGACTCCGACTTCTATTGCTGCAGCATTGCAGAACCAGAAGGAGCAGAATAGGTTCTTCAGTAGAAGATGGGATCAAATCTAAGATGGCTACCACTGACAATACCATAATGGAGAAATAAATATTACCTTCTTTTTAGACTTGGAGTCAAAATCACATCTGTGGGCTCCAGTAATGTATGATCAGAAGCAGCCTTGTTAATTAATGCTGTTTAAAGTCATTCTGCTCCTTTCAATTCTGTGAAAGGCATAGAAGTCAAATAATATACAGTCGCATAATATACTGTATATCTGCACCTTGATTTGGAGAGGTTGTCTTCAATGTTTTGTTGTACAGCCCATCACAACTCCCAGTTCACTGCTGATGTTTCAACATTTCCTTAGATATTAGACTCCAGATCACAATTTTGTAATCCTCACAGTATTAACTGACAGTGTACCGAAGTCATTTTGTTGACGTTAGAGTCATTCACTGTTTTTAACACAAATCAACAAACTTTCCTCCAAGAATATAATGATGAGTTCTGAGGAGGTGGGATTTACTTTTTAGTGAATGATAGTTTGTGCCAGTGTACACTGGGAAATGACCAGCAAAGAGATAACAAGAGATAAATAGTCTGGATCACCTTGAAGGAATACAGTGCCTGTTACAGCTACAAAGACTTGGGGTCTAATTACCAGCATTACCGTTAATGTATCAACCTGATAGTTCCTTCCCCCCAGTGTTTGTTGCTGTTGAACAAAACTCTCATCTTCGCTCATCTACTGGCATTTACTTTGAGAAAGGAATTATACTGATGTCCTAACACACCCTCTGTCCATAGTGAATTCTTAATCAGCTAACCATGTGTTATATATTATTTATATCTGCAAATAATGTAACAATATAAAGCTGAATGTATCCAATGTTATTGACCTACAGAATCTAAAAAAATATGCAGTATAATGGCTGATTTATATTGTGTAAATGCACTTTCTGGCAGCTGGTATCGCGATCCTCTTACCCTCACCTTATATTCAAGAGTACACTAGTTTCAATAAACTGCTCTAAACTACATCAGAAAGCCTTTTCAACAAATACTCCCATGGCACCAGAACGCTCTATGACAACCAACCTTTCATTCTGCTTTCATTCAGAACTTTTATTTTTGTTTTACTTCCAACAAGGTTTGACAACGCAGTCTCGGGCGTAGATCATCTGATATTTACTGTTAGACGTGCAAACGTGTCATTTAAAACATCAACAGTGAGCTGAGAGGGAGGTTTGGGGTCAGCAGGTGTTCCACGAGTCTCAACCAATGGGTGTATCTTTGTTCATTGCAGCTACATGTACACAGTACATGGGTGCATTCTAGATAAAAGTATACAGTGCGTACACAGTACCAGAATCTAGCGATAAACCATCTTGAGGTTTACCAACTTGTACTGATGTACATTTATGACTCTTTTATCTGACCATTAGCATATGTGGTACGTGTTTATCAGTCAACATATAGCTAATGTTTTTAAAGCAAAGAGAGCATGATCGCTTGTGAGAAGGATGGAATGGCTGAAAAAAGACAACACTAACAATGATCATTTTCAAACTACAAACAGCAAACTGAGAAGTGTTTCCGTACACATTAGGCTGCTACTGACAGTTCACAATGAGTAGTATCAGTAGCAATGAAGTAATCTTATTAACGTGGTCACTGCATATACATCGGGTAAGCTCTGAGCAGAACTATGAGTAGAATGTGGATTTCTTTCCATTTCCACATCGATCATTTATTATTATTTGTTGGACAATACTTACTTGTCATTTATGTATTCACCCTCTTTATGGACCTGGTTCTTTAAGGAAAAGTTAAAATGAAAGTTCTCCACACGCTCTTTGTGGAATATCTAGAGACAGAAATGACATTTGATGAGTATTGAAGGCACCACAGCTTACATGAACCAAATCAACACCATTCATCGTAAATTCTTTCACACTGAACATCTACATTTCTATCTACATTTCCTACATTATCAGTTTATCGATTACAATCCGCAATGATGGAGTGTTAGACTCCATGTGGTTTCTATTGTTCTTAAACTGTATTTGGATGTATTTATGTTTACGTGTCTGTCCGTGGTTAAAGAAGGATCTACACCAAGGGTCAGAGGAGCTAAAAATACTCGGTTTAATCATCTGGAAATATCGTATCATATTAATAGTTGCTGAAGACATGTTGCAGACTTTACCTTGACTTTGTCCTCGTACTCTTCATACTGAAGATGTTTAATCATGTCAGGGAACCACACAGACAGGCCGTAGTAACTATGGGAGAATTCATTAGACACAAAAAGCAGCATGTTCACATGGAGGCACATTTTACCATACGAACCAGCAGATCATCCCAGTTGCTAGTAAAGCTCTCGACTGAATTATGAACTGACCTGAAAGCCATGCAGAACCAGATGATGGCCATAAAGAGCGTAGCAAGCCTCAGCTCAGGGGACAAAAGAGATGCTACATTCTTTATTACCTGGACAAATATGCACATACCGTATTCATCAAATCCCGACACATGTATGTTTCCAGGAAAAACATATTTTTACTTTGCAACCATTAGTTTAGTCCACATAATCCTAAAATACACTTACAGTAAGTAGACACATCCTTCAGCTCAAACAGGAGGGTTTCTTACATTAATGTGCAAATAACACAGCATCTATCGGCTGAAAATAAATGAACTGAAAATAAAACTCTCTAATTTCACAACTTTGACAGACTTTATGTCTTGTTTAAATGAACAAATGTAACCATAAACATAAAATTGTAACACTTACACTAGCAACACTTGTCCCTGACTTTCTATGGTTGTGATCTAACAGGAAAATGACAGTTGTCTCATGGACAGACGGACAAGCAGAATTAGATCCCACAACAGCTATCTCCTCCTGAACGTGGTTCACTACGTACCAGTTTACAGAGTGTTAGTGAGCGGACAGCCCAGCGCTGAACAGCTGTTCCTGTAGCGCTTTGAATCTCGATAAATTCATCCTCTGCTGTCTTAGGAGCCTTGATATGAGTCACCTGAGCAAACAAGAAGGAGCTTTTGACAGTAACCTCAGACCTTTTTTCGAGCACAACTGAAATACATGTGGCTGACGTACGAACTTATCACACTGGAACTTTTCACGTCAGAACATAATAAAACGAATTTTCTTTTTCTGATCAGGCCAGCAATGGATTTGTGTATGAATATAATGATAAACGAAGTATGAAGTGCAAATCATTACAAGAAAACAGAGCAAACAATAAAGAGGTGAGCACTTCAGGGCCACATCTCTGACTCTCTCCTGCCATAAAAAAAAACATTTTATGTTTTCATTTTTTCTGCATTATATCTGATATTTGATTGCTTGCTTCATTTATCCTTCAGTCTTTATAAAGAGATGCAGATGTCCAGATACAGATACAGATGTACAGGTCTTGTCATTTTTATATGTAATAATAATAATACAAATTCATCACGTTTGCACATTTGTTTTATGTACACAAAACTGACAATAACGGTTGTTTTACGAGTTAATGAAAGTGTTTTTAATTATCTAAGAGTGAAAAGACAAATGTACTCCATCATGACCTTCTCAGAGAGCTACAGTATGTACTCACAGTAAAGACTTTTTCCGGTTGTCCTTTGGCCCTCCAGTTGGTGTCATGAACCTGTTTTAGGATCATCCATGCCTCATCGTGTTTAGCACTCTACTTGACACAGAGACACAAGCACGTATGCGGCAGTGTAAACAAACTTGTAGTGCAGAAATTAACCAATGGGACTGATAAGGAATTTCGTCCCCATGCACACACCTTGAAGCATGCAGAGGGAATATCACAAATATTTGAGTAATGTGTGATCAACAATAATATTCCAATGAAGTATTGACAATATTGCTATCACAAGTTTTGTGTTCTCGATGTAATTTTGTGGCTCAACAATGAATTAGACGTAGCGTGTATCTGCAGCCAGTCACTGTATCTAGAGACATGAATTCTAACGTCAACACGTCTACTTTAGTACCCATGTTTGAAGTGAAAACATGGCGGTAGTCTCACCTCCAGCAGAAAGCGGGGGCTCTCAGGCATGAATGTAAGTCCAACCAGAGAGGCGATGGCAGGAAGCGCTGCAACCAGGACGAATACCCTCCAGCTGTGGAACTGGAATTCTGAGCCCATACTAAACCCCCAGCCTGCAAACGCACACATTTCCATACTGTAACCATTGATACGTTCAAAGTCTTTGCTAGAGGTTTAAAGTGAATGGACCGTACACGTTGCAATACTAAGATTTTTTATCATGTCACTCTCAGTACTCTCGTATTCTTTCATCAAATCACACAATATCACTAAACAATCAAGGGTTCAGTTCATCAAGCTGTCCCGTGTACAAACCTTTTATGTTCTTACCATATCTGGGTATGATACCCCAGGCAGTGAATGAGGCATAAATCCCCCCAATCATCCAGAACATACACAACCAGGACAGATGTTCTCCTCGCTTGTCCATCTGAAGGAACTCAGAGAAGTATGAGTAGACTATCGGCACGGTACCACCGATACTGAAAGACAGACAATGACAATATGGAAAAAAGATGAGTCTAGAGCATTTAAGGTCACAAGGGACTGTTAACAGTTCAAAAGAACAACAATATCTCTCGATGGTCAAGATGTCCATCATGGGTGACATTTGATTTATGTATGAAAAGCACATTAGTGTGCTGCAAACTCTTTGTGGATGTGAATCATTTACATGCTGCTGTTCTGGAGTATGTGACCTAATTTCTTAGTCTGAGTCTGTGTGTCCCTGTGGACTGAAGTTATTCTGAGACAGAAGGCTGTGCTGTGTCACTGCAATGAAACCAGATGATAAATATGATCTCCATAATTAAAGAAAAACAGCAACATATCAGCAGCTCCACATGACAGCATTGAAGGACTAAAACTTATGGAAGACTAAAAATACACTGGCCACATTAACACCATGTACATACTCACAGAGAAGGGAGACAAGACGGGCTACTGTCTGAGTACACGCTATTATTAAGACATGGGGATATTTCTTGTCAGAGCTGACACTGACACACTTCTGATACTGTACATAATGCCAATTCATACAGAAAATACTTTCTCTTCAAAAGCAGTATTCTTATTCTTACATCTATAGTTTATCCACAATATACAATCAATGTCAATTGAGTGTGCATATTTGTATCTGTACAAAAATAAACAACATGCATGCATGCATGCGTGTGTGTGTTACCCGATGCCAGACAGCAGTCTGAAGAAGAGGAAGAAGCCATAACTTTGGGCAAACGAAGACAAGAAGACAAAGACACAGTTTATAGCTAACGCCACAATCAAACAGCGCCGACGGCCAACTTTGTCTGCCAGGCCGCCCCACAGGAACGCTCCCACCATCATGCTGAGAAAGACAACAAGTCCTGTGGAGACAAAGCAAAAGAGCATCAGTGTCAGTCAGCTCACATCAGTACAGCAATGTTTGCTCAGTGTCACAGACACATTTGTATCAGCGACTATCAAGTGAGAATTTCTTTCGCAACAACTTTTCAAGACAATCATTGTGCAAGGAATTTTATTCCAAAGATATGCTTTATTGGGTCGACACGATGGTGCAGTGGTGAAGGTGAACATCCTGGGGATCTTTCTGTGAGGAAATTGCGTGCCCTCTCTGTGTCTGCATGGATTCTCTCCACTCCCACTCCCATCTCCAAAAAAAACTGAAACTTTGTGATTTCAAAAAAATGGCACTGGTTATAATTCGAGGCTTTATTTTGAACACTGAGAGCAGTGTGATGTTGCAACATGCAACTCCAGTTTCTATAATGATTTATTATAAATGAACTGAATAAAAGATTGTCTGCAGTTTGTAGCAAAAGGAGAGATATTAAACGTATGGGGGTGGCAGTGGGGGTGGTCCCCCTCTTATTGTGTACAACAGTTTATCTCCACTTGGGCATTTGAAATCTTCAGACCACAGTGAGTGTTGCTGTCTTAGCCAACTAAGGACAGTTGGTGCCAAAGAGTGCAGATGGCCTTTCACCAGGGGAGAGATGATGGTGTGACTCATCACATCTGACGATCTTTTCATATTTGAAATACATAAACATAACAGAGTGCGAACCCTTGAAGTCATATCTTTGGCCTAAATATGTATAAGAAAATTTTGTACCGATTACACCTTCAACTAATGGTTACTTTCATCATCAATTAAACTGCAATGGTACATATGATGGAAGAAAGATACGTAAGTATTGTCACTGCTTCACAAGTTTAAAATACAAAACTTGAAACCTGACCGAACCAGCCAACCCAGCCTCCCAGGGTTCATCTCATACACACACATATATTTATTATACATATTTATTTATCTACTTATTTAGAAACTGATCCTGGGGAATATGTGATAGTACTGAAATGGTGTCGAGCTCTTTCCAAGGTCAGAGCTGAGTATTGATCCGTCACTGACTCTGTTTGCTGACTCAGAGTACAATCACAGACTAACAGTATTTCTCTGTCGCAAACGCTTTTACTCTGCACCAAAGAGAGAAGAGGTGGAGGAGGTGGAAGACAGAAGAAGACAGACTGTGAGGAGGAGGAGGTGGAGGAGGAAAAAGATGTGATGAGAGTGGAGGATTTACTTCTGTTCAGATGAGTCTAGTGCATATATTTGGAATATCTGACAAGCACGTTGTCCTTTTCTACTTTTGTCTCTCAGACATATTTGATTCAGTTCAGTTTTCACTGCATCATCAAAGCGACTTGAGCATGAAAAATGTGTTTGTTTGATAAATCCAAAAAATAAAAAATAAAAAATAAAATGTCAGTGGTTGGTAAAAACAGCATGTGTTCTGCAACAATTGTCACTATTGATTAGAGATGTTTGTCAGATCAGACCTTTTCTGACACACCCGTTGCCACCAGCAGAGGTCACTAAAGGTCATGTTTTAGACACTTTTCAGGCCTTGTCAATCACTTATTTTTCTACCTTTTTTTCTTCCCTCTTCACTCTGTGTCAATCATTTCGTCATTCCAGCTAGTCAAACAGATGATTTAAAGCAGACTTCAGTGTCAAAGCCAGCGTTCAAAGGACCTCTCGATCTGTATGAGCACGGCGATTTCCGTTGGAAAATCATGTTGTTGATAAAACATTTTTCATTATTTACGAAAGTGTTGTTCAAGACTCATGTCCTCAGTGTCACCTAGTTCCTGAAGAGACACTTGCAGACAAGTAGTCTGACATGTAAATGCAGAGTAAATTCTATATTTGTATTAAAAGCCAAGTGCCTCTTGAATTGACAGGAGTAGTCGCAAAGGACGCGTCACACATCCATATTTCAACCCCCCCCAAAAAAAACAAACAAACAAACAAAGCATAACAAATAAAAAAAGCATGAAGAAACAACTGAAGCAAAAATGGAACGCTAATAAATGACCAGAGTGAAATATAGTCATGTGCTGCCGTTTCCACTCTGCAGTCAACACTGACTCTCTCCTGGCCATTAGCTAATGTGAAGAAACAATTGAATACGATGATTTACAAAGCACCTCAAAGAGCTTCAAGAATTGACTCAGCTTCTATGGGCAGCCAGGTTGTATGAGTGTGTATGTTAATCACTCATCTCATTACACCTGACTGGCTCATGTTATTTCATTCAGATATGTTCGTGTTCGGATATTTATAAGAAACGTGTTCTGAGCAACATCAGAGTAATGGATACTTATTTCTGTTTCTGAAATTGCACACGTATCAATTCATTGATAGTTCCATTTGCCTTTTTAAAGTCAAACACAGAACATTTTGTATTCAGAGGCAGTGAGTCGAATCTGAAGCAGGTCTGCTGTGGATCAGGATGGAACAGGAAATGTATTGCAGCAGTAATTATCAGAATTATAACTCATTCATCACTGACGAGACAGATTGATAAATAGATGGATAGATACTTTGGTTAATCTCACAGGAGAAATTCACTTACTTTCTGTTTATAAATTAATTACTGTCACTCTGTCTGTTTTAACTTTCACTTACTATTAGAAATTCAATTTATTGCTTCATTTGTGTCATACACTTACATCTGTTTTTGCTTAAAACTGCCCTTCTGCAGTTGAACTGGTGGAAATAATGCTGAAGACATGCTGATTCTACTGAATTATTATTATATGCTTCCTGCATGAGTGAAACAGGAATGATTATTATTACATTTAAAGACAAGGGATTATTTGGGTCTGTCACAAATACAGAGTAGGTTATTGATTACGCGTGTGAAAATTAAACAACAACAACAACTTGTAATCAGTCAGCTAATCACATTCTTTCTTTCCACAGATAAACCAGCAAACACATTACAACTGAACAATTGCTGCTTTGCACGTTAGGGGCGAGAGACTGTATTTCCATATCAGTGGCGGACAAAAAAACTGTTCTGGACACTGCCAGCATCACAGTCTATGCTGCAGAGAAAGCCTAGGAGAGCCCTTATAGGCAACAGGAAATCAATAAAAGGCTTACCCAACATCCCTTTCTCTGCATTGGACAGACAGAGATCCTTCTCAGCAGATGGCAGAACAAATGCAACCACAAAGCATTCAACACCGTCAGCCATCAGAGCCAGTCCCAGCACCATGAACAGAGTCCACTGGAACTTCCCGTGGCCGCAGTCCTCCATGATATCCTCATACTGTTCAGATAACTCCTCCAACTCAGAGAGCGCACCGGCAGCAGCGCGAGATTTAGCCCTGCATTTCAGAGAAAACAACGACTTATAGTTTCATACAAATGGTGAGAGAACAGTCTTATCATTTCCAATTAAGGAGCATGTTCATCTGACAGTAAGAGCAAAACTTGTGATATGATACATTACAATAGTAATACATGCATACAGTACATACAGTATGTTTATACTGAGCAGAGCCGCTGTCTCACCTTGCTGCTCTCTGTGCAGCCTTCATCTCATCAGGATGCGGGATTCCCTGATATTCTCCTTCATACATCTGGTCCTCTTCATCGTGGCCTTCAGTCACATCACTTGCTGCGTCCTCCTCCGGGGGTGGGTATTCTGCCTGGTAGCCATATCCATCATGACCTTCTCCGTAGGTCCCATAGTCGTCACCACCACCTTGGTGGTACACGTTGTTATGGTAGGGGTCAGCCATCTTGGCTTGCTCTTCCTACTCTATGATGGTGTTAATTTTACAACCCGTTTCCTATCAGTGAAATCAACAGGTCAAATGATTGCAGGGTTAGGTGATGAAAATGTGATGCAGTCTTTTAAATAGGCATGATGGGTTAATTGGCCCAAAGGCCCAATAATTTTTAGCTCTTGTGTCAGAGTAGTCAAATATGGTCTAATGTTAACGGCTTTTACAGTTTACATTCATAATCACTCTGACTCAATCAATTGACTTTGTACTTGTTCTTGAGATCAGTACTGTGTTATGTGTTAAAAAAGCTTGTCAAAGTGGAACCTCTCTGTATAGTAATGTGAGTCTCTGAGTGTAGTCTGGGTTGTTGTTATTGTATCATTCTTGACCCTAAAAACAGACACATCAGACACATCAGACACATCAGACACATCAGACACATCAGACACAGCACAGCGGCCAAATTCAATATATACAACAAATTTAATATAGAAAGTCAGTTATTCTGAAATGGATCATGTGAAGGATGATTTATGATCACATTTCTATAAAATGGTGAATCAGACAATTTAGAACATTTATTCTTCAATATGAGTTCAGCACAAAACTCTCCTTTTAGTACACCCCATAATGAAACCTCTCAAACTGTGATACTTGTCCTTTCTGGTTGTTGGGCTTCTCCTGCCTCACTGGCTGATAAACACAGACCTTCATTAATCTAACAGCAGCACCATTGGCGTCTGGGTGATGGCCACTGGATTTATTGTTCCACTCTCTTTTGCTTATCTTCCACTTGATTCTTCAGCCATTTAATAATGTCCTGCAGTGATCGTGTGGTTGGTCCTTGCTTTGCACAGAAATCCACAAAAACGGTAATGCTAAATTAATACGTCTTTGGTGTTTACTCGTACTAATGACCACAGTGGGCCCTCAGCCTATATCCTGACAGTCCTGACAATACTAATCTGTATATTCTACATACAAAACCAATTTTGCCAAAAATTACAACACTAGAAAATCACACATAAAGTCACACATATTTTCCTGTCTTGATGTTTTAATTTAGGGTGAGACATACAGGTGCAGTGTCTCCATGTCTGCAAAAAAGTGTATTTTCATTGAAACCATATGTAATGATATTCGTTTCCCAGTCCATCTCAAAAAACGTGAAAGAAAACGCTTAAAGAAAAATGTGTAACTTTCCATCTACACAAAAGATCGTTTTTTTTTCTCAAATCACGATAGTCAAATCTAAAACGCAATGTCAAACCAGTCTATCTATGCTCATGATGTGATTATGTCCATGTACATCTTGTCTGACGGTCGTCAATACATTCATAGACACATTAACAAATATTCATACATGACCATTCTTTAATTAAACCCAAAGAAAGCCTTCTGAGCAGATGAAGCACACATAAATAATAGCCATCACTAAAACAAGCTTGCTGTCATTGTGTAATGTTCTGTATATATGAGGATGGTAGTGTAACTTGTTTGCTGTCTTAAAAAAGAAAATCCAGATATTTTATGTGATATGATTCTGTGGTAGTTTGATTTGATCAGCGGCACTGATTCAGCCTTTGACCGGATCTGACTGGCACAGCAGAAAATTAATGAGTCCATGAATCTGACTGACCAGCTTTGACCGCCTGTACTGGCTATCTGATATATTCATAACACACATAATACATTTAGGTTTTTCAAGGTTTTTCTTCTGATTCAAAACCTGAAGTAAACTAGTTTGTTGCTTGAAACTGCTTATAAATGTCTTTTACAAATGTATAAAAACTCTCCTTAAGCTCATGGAGCAAGAAGGAAGACATGCTCCTACACTCAGACTCAGAGTTTATAACTCTTTGAGCTGAATGGACATAAATGACAACAACGCAATGCTGTTTGGTAGTGAGATTAAATGGTTTTGTTTTTTAATTACATATTTATATTTTTATTTAACACATTCAGACGACTGAATTGGATGGGGATACGTACAGTACATGCTAATACAAAGTAATTCACTTACCCAAATTGGAACCTAACAGAAATAGGGAATGTATAATCACAGCTGTACCATTGCCTAAACTCATGTCCTGTTGTTCTCACAAGCTTCTAGTAAGAGTCTAAGAGTCTGATGATAATTTAATTTTGTCTAAATGTTCCCTGAAATCTAAAGGTTCTGTTTTAAGTAGTTCACTGAACTTTTCTTGCAGGCATAATAACATCTGCACATTGCTTTCTTTCACAGTGACTGACTTTGTCCTTTTTCTTATTGTCTCTGTGTGTGTGTGTGTGTGTGTGTGTGTGTGTGTGTGTGTGTGTGTGTGTGTGTGAGCGAGAGAGAGAGAAAGAGAGAGAGATAATTAGTGTTAAAACACATGAGGTTTGTCTGAAACAGATGTTGGGTCAGACCGGGAAATAACGGCTGACTGCTTTCAAGCATGTTGGTGATCACACACAAAAGTGTGCACATACTGACAGAAGCACATTACTTCAACCAGCAGAGATGACGTTATTTGAGCTTCACAGATTGAAATCAGAGAGTGTTACAGTGATAGTTTGCCCTAACATCCTCTACCTCTCCCAAAAGGGTTCATTCTTTTCTTCTCATAAACTCTCTAAAGGATAAAAAGACTCGGCAAGGATCAATGGTCTCTACAAACAACATCAATTTAACAGAAATTTTCAAGTCTAACGCCATTGGTCACACCAACATGCATGCATGCTCCAATGCAGGCTCGCATGCATAAATTCAAACTAAAAGGAAACTTTTCTGAAGTGAAATCTTTGAAACTGACGACCTAATTGGTCAACATGTTTATCAAGTATGGAGAAAGGAGGAACTATGAAATTTCCTGAGTAAAATGAAATGCTCAAGCTGGTAAAGGATGATGGCTGTGACAGGGGCTTACATCTGTGCAATCAAGACGGAACGATTTAATTAAGTTATTAGAATCAGCCCACCTCTGGAAACGTGACCTTTTCACATTTCTTAATTGTATTAATTCATTTTACATCCTGCTGTCTGTGTGTCCAACCTCTCACCAGACTTTGACCTCAATTGCATTTTTAATATTCATAGGCTACATGAAAATAATACTACAAGCTAGCTGGACAAACAAAGTAACCTCTGAATTTCACATGTTTTTAGCTTCATAAATCCTTGTGTTGTACCGGTGGTCTGTACGAAGGATGTCAGGTTTTTAGAAACTGCAATAAAATAATTGTTATGTTGAAGCTGCAGGAGATCAAAGGCTGCAAGCTGAGATGTCCAGATGTTTGCAGGTGTTGTCTGGTGTCTGAGTATCACTGACTCGCTTCTGTCCTCTGAAAATGTTTGATCTCATCTGTAAAACTTTGGTGGTCTTCATAAATAGATCCAGATAGTCAAACAGGATCCCGGAGAGGACATTAATATACATGTGAAGAAAGTCACAAAACAAGGTCGACAGCTCTCACACAGCAAATCCAGGACTGACATAAACTCTTTCTCTCTCTCTTTTCTCTTTCTCTCTCTCTCTGTTGCCTGGTTATAAATTTTGCAGGTGTTTCTTGTGCCATCATGAATATTACATGAAACTTGGTTTCCTTCAGGCTTGTAGTAGTTCTTCCCTCTGGTTTCACATCAGTCTAATGCTTGAGAATGCTAAATAATAATAATAATTACAGGATTACAAATACTAACAAATACTTCTAACACTGCGATATATGAAGGAATAAATACACTGGGAACTAAAGAGAACGAAGTGAGACAGACCACAATCCGGCAGCGAAATGATGGAATCATGGATTATATGAACAAATGCATGTGATTCAAAAGAGCACAATGGTGGAGCACAGCTTGGGTCAAAATGGAGTGGAAGAAAAACAATGACAGGTGGAAAATTAGAATAAATTAGATTATTCAGATAATGACAAAAATCCACCAGTCCATCCCATGCCAGATATGAGCAGCTGAGATCTTTGCTGATTTTACATTCATGAGACTTGTGGACGTGGGAGAGTTGTGCTGTCGGGTTGCTGCTGCTCCTTTGCATAAAGTGAACCACTGTGTCTGGATATCCTCTGTCCTCTATCCTCTATCTCTCTGTCTGGATATCCTCGGTTTGACAATGATGTGTGGAGATAGATCACTGACAGTGGAACCAACTGATCTAGGACATGTTGTCACTTGGGGATGTGCCACTGACTTTCGACCGGGTTTTTGCCAGACAGGAACGCAAAGTCTGGAGCGCAAAGCCTGTGAAACCAAAATAGCAATGAACTGTGACTGTACCCAGACGCCTTGAGACCAGTGCAAATGCAGTTGTTAGTTAGATCTTCTGAGCGCAGAGTCTAGAAATGACATCTGCACTGCCATGTAACTAGGAAAGACACATGCATTCCCCATTTGGCCCCACTGACTGCAGTCTGTCAACTTTAAAAGCTACGAGTGTTTCGTACTGCAACTTCAAGACACAGCTATACATTTTGCACCTTTTTATCTGTAACATCAATTTATTGTCAAATTGTGTGGATATATGTAATTTGGAGCCGAGAGACAAAAACAACCCTGCTCAGATCCACAATAGATGTGAAGAGAGGAAGAGTTGCCCCAGTCATTTAGACAAGATTAATAATGCATCGTGTTCCTATCTACAGCAGGAAGCGACGCACATGCCCACACGCATGCATGCACGCACACACAGGACGAACAGCTCAGTCAACTGTATTAAATTGGAGCACCCTAGTACAGCGTCATCATCCTATCAGAGGCCAGCTGGTTTCAAAGGACCATATTCATGTTTTACTGCAAACCATTCATTTTCAACTATTTTTACATTCCTGGATCTAATCTTATTTTAGTGCTGTTAGACAGTTAATGATTCAAACTTGAGTGTGTAAGCCAGACGCTGCTAAGCGAAGCGGGCGACATGTTGGATAGTCCAACGAACATCAGCAGCAAAAGAATGCTGGTTGACTTCCTAATGTATCAACAGTAAGACTGCGGTCTGCTTCGGCACCAGTGAGTAATTTAAAACAGGTCTGTAATGTTTCAAGAGGGGGATTTCTCATTTCTGCTGAATGACCCAACTTTCATTACTGTAAAATACAGTTGAAGATTTACCATTTGCCAAGCACAATCATTTGCCCCATTGTCATCAGAAGAGTCAACAGAAATTATTGTACCATTGGATATGATATTATATAAAGAATAACGCCAGAAAAAGAACGTAATATGAGATGTGTGTGTGCGTGTGTGTGTGTGCATTGATTATATAATGACGTTGGCAAGCAATCCCTGCTGAATAGAAGCTTTCATGCTTCCTGCCTGTTATTAATACATTCATGTGCACTTTAACACGTCATGCAGGACTCTAAATCTATTGCCACAATGTTCTTGAAAATTTTTCTTCGCTAAAAAAATACCTGTCAACATATAGATGTGATCTGCAATGGATGCAAAAGTTTAAACATCTGACCTACTAACTACACTATATTACTACACCATACTACTATTATCTGCTGTCATGAGACACATTCATGAATTACAAGTGGTAGCATGCTGTGTGACACAGTGTGTGTGTGTTCTGATACCACAAACTAAATATGATCTGAATACTTCTGACAGACATAATGTGATAATCACCCCAATACAGATTTGTTACATTCAGTGAGCACAAAACTGATTTTTACAGTCCAAGTCAACTCAAATATAAGCCAGACATCTGAAATGACAGTGACTCACTTCTCTTACCAGAAAAGAAGTTTACATCCAATAGATGGCGTCCCGTTTGCCCAGCAATGCCAGCTTATCACCTTATATTCACCTTAAAATCCAATTCTGGCACTGTATATGTCCAAAGCATCACTTTGGTTTGCACAGGCAACACACAGACAGAGCTGAGGGATTAGAACAGCAGAGGATAGCAGCCCACCACCCCCACCTCTCTCCCTCTCTCTCTCTGTCTCTGTCTCTTTCTCTCTCTCTCTCTGCAGCACTCCTCCGTGCTTTCACCTACCTATCCAATACACAGTGGTACCGGCCACCTCTGTGCTGCTATATGCAGCAGAAGAATCCATTTGGTCTTGGTGGGGACAGCCCTCAGTGTGGTGGGGGAGGCGTGCAGGGCGATTGAAAGAGGCAGATGGGAGGGTGGTGGAAGGGGGATGGATGGAGGCAGGGAGAGCTGAATGGAGGAGGAGGTGGGGTAAGGGAGTGGTGTTGTCCCAGTGACAGATGTGTTGACTTAGTGTTAGAGTGAAGGTGCTTTCTGTACAGTGACAGAAACGTCCTGCAGCTTGACACATGATTCTCTCTAGCTTCTTATTCTCTTTGTTCCGCTTTCACCGTTTAACACCTGATGTCTTTTGGCAGAAGAAAGATCAACACACCCACACCCAAAAAGCTTGTTTCAACTGTTGTTGAAATGGAAATCCTGCAATTTATAGAAGACCTCCATAACTGTTCGAATGGGAATGGGATGGACAAATCCTGACACATAATCGTTGTATGGCTCTCTACACAAACAGAAGTTGTGGGTGGATACAAATAGATAAAAAATAGTGTAACAGATGCACTTTCCGTGAGAGGGAGAGAAGGAGAGCGACAGCAGCTCACCGCTGTCACCAACTGTAACTAGACTGCAATAGGCCAGCAGGCGGATGAAGTGACTGAGGAGCCAGTCAGAAATGAGGAGGGGGCTGAAGGTTGTCAAGTTCAGTTTGACTTATCAAGTTCAGTTATGACTGATAATATTTAATATTTAGAGTTGCTTGTGACAGTTCTGACAGATCTATTTCAGCTGTTTGTCCTGCATCCATTACAATTTATTCAATTTCAGGTTAATTGAAAGTTCCTCAATGTGAATCAGCATCCATCTGCACAGGCCCAGCATAATGAATCTGTCTGTCTGTGTGTGTGTGTGTGTGTGTGTGTGTGTGTGTGTGTGTGTGTGTGTGTACAGGACCAAAGGCATGAACATATGCAGAAGAACCTAGTGTGTTCTCATTAGCATGTTCAAGCTGGCAGCGGAACTGTCAGATCATGCACACACTCACTCAGACACAGATGTTGCCTGTTTATTTTGTCTTGCTGCCAAAGTATTGTAATACAAGAAAAGAGCAATGGAAATTGGTGTGTGTCCATTAAAACACTTGGCATTTGTCTTAATCATGTAGATATATTAATATATATGTTTTTGGAGTGTAGGTGTAATGTCTTAAAACTGACTATCTAACATTTTGTATCATAGAACACGCATGCATGCTGCACAGAAATAAACTTGATCCGGGTTGATGGATTCCAGAATATATCATCAAAATAATGCAAAGCTAGAGAGATATACCATGGAACAAAAAGACTGACAAATGACAGGTATTGACACATTTTAAAGATGAGGATAATCATAATAATGAGTAATATGGACTGAACACAATATTAACGCTACATTTTACCAGCCTTTGATGACTCAGCTACAATTTAGATTTAAGAAAGATGACCCATCTCTATACATAACTGAGACAATGACAGTTATTTGGATTGTTTACAGTGTTTACAATGGTCACTCAGAGTTTATGTTAGAAACAACAGAATATCTTTTGAAGTTTATTCTATGGTCTTTGGCCTCTGGGACACCACCAAACCAGATTTATTTATCCTGAATGGTCTGACTGGGTGCAGCTACAAGTCCAACAGTCTACATTTGAGACAACTGCCCTCAACCCCCTCCACTCCCACTGGGCTCAGTTTGGCCGGTTTGATCTGGAGTCAGTAGATCATCTAGACAGAATACAGTAAATGTCTGCCTGTGTGTGCTCGCACACACAGACAGCCGATGGGGAATAGCCTTAATCCCGGTGGCACACTTCAGCTGTGCAGTGTAAAGCTGATGGCAGAGGATTACATCAGATATAATCAGTCAGTCCATCAACCAGGAAAACATACAACCCACTTCACAAGAGCCTCAGTGTCACTGAAACTCTATGGTTACATTTACAGGTTGTAAACAATTTGTTTTTTAACAACACCGTATGCTTTTTGGATGTGTTGCATGTGTGACAAATCACAATCAAACACATCTAACAGGCCTGAATAAGAGCAGACTCATTTGATGCAAAAAAGATAATGTTAAGACTACAGCTTCTTCTTCTTCTTGTTGTCCCTCTTAATACTTTCACCTTCTTCTCACTCTTTATCAAAAAGAGTGATTTAAACTAGGAAGAAAAAAGCCAATTAGCTAATGAGAGCAACGCCTATCTGACTGTGCTATTCTTCTTGCTGAAAATACTTTTTTTTTCTTTTTCTCTCTGCAGCAGCGGGCACTGCAGGTACAAATAGAACACGACGATGACTTATCATTTGTAAAAGAAAGATGACTCTGCCATTTACGTTTTGACATTGATCCAACTTGATGGCTTTCTCTAAGATTGATATGCCGGCTCTGGCCGCACACAGCATATTAAATTGGAGAAAACTGGCCTGCCAAGTTTGGCAATGCCATACTGTGTAGACTAAAGCGAATACTAATTAGTGAAAAAGGTTTTGATTCATATATTTATTCCCTCTCTGCTGGCAGTCTCCTCCCAGCTTCCTTTCATCTCAATAAAACATGCACATAAATGAGACGTCTTGAGGAATGTTGACAGAGCTGAGTAAAGCAAACCTTTCTCATTTGGTCCTTGGTCATCTACTATGGTTGGAACGCTGCGTAACATATGTAGCAGATGATGTTGCAATGCAGTGAAAAGTCAACATGAATAACATGGATGTGACCTGACCCAGAATGGAGGGAACATATCTCTGTGTGGATCTCCAGCAATCGCATATTCCACCATGTCCTCAATGTTAGCAACTACAACAACCTGCCTCCCTTTTTGGGGCCTTGTTAATACCTGAATATGTGAGGGGAGTGGTGTTTCCTGAATTAATCACATGATCTGGGACGATGTCAATAACAACAGTCTTGAACAATGATGTTGTTTCTTCCACTCTATTTTCCTATTTCTTAATTGTACAGAAAATGTGTTGTTCATGATTGCCAAGCCGAATCCAGCTGTTTTTTTACTGAGTGAAGTGTGGTTGTGAAGACAGCAGAGGTGAGGACTCTAGAACTCTGATGCCAGTAGCGTGTTGTCGGTCTGTGCCTAAAGGATCATAAGGATCACTGTACTGAGATTTAATGGTTCTCTTTCAGTTCAGCAAAAAAGCATGTCCAGTTGCCTACAACAAATCTAACGTATGTGATGACCTGGATGAGCCAGCAGGTGAAATGCTACAATCTAATTGGGAGGGGAGATGAGATCTGATACAGTTGTCCATTCATTATCTCTTTTACAATCATATCAACACTCCATACACAATCAGAATCACAGGTTCATTTGCACAGTGATATATAGTGATCAGAGAAAGTCATTTTACTCACCAGGCACCTGAATGAGGTCAGAGTTTCAGGAAATGCATCATAAAAACTATAACAAACAGCCCAAGTCAAGTCAATGAAGACTGATGGTGATACTGTCAAAAAGGAGACTGAATGATCAGCCTTCTGTCCTGTTGTTCTTTGTGGATACAGAAATAGCAGATCATTATCAAACCTCACATCCACCAGAACCATCACACCCCATGCAGACTTAACGTGGACTACTGTCTCCATCCGCTGCATCAACCACCTCCTGTCTGAAGCAGCTCCTCATTAAAACCCTCAAACCAGACACAAATACCTGGTTTACAATCACTTTCTTTCACTCCCTCTCCCTCCCTTCCTCCAGCTTTGCATCGCATTTTTTCAATTACACTCCCTGTCTCCTTCTCTTCCTTGCATTATAAATCAGGCCAAAACCAAACAGCACTATTTCGAGCCCATCTACCATGTCTGCTCTGCTGCACCGAGCTTTTTACCTATGACTTACTTACTTATGGGACTTCACTGAAAAGCTCTGTCCCTTCACTGGAAAGTACAGATCTGAGAAATATTAAATGAATAGTTACCGTCAGCTTCTTTTTGTGTTTATGAGGGTAAGAAGATTTATGTTTCTAACAACACCACACAAATAAACACAAAAGCATAGTGTTGCTGGCAAACAGAGTAGCTAGATAAATCGCTGAAAGAACTGAGTGCATATTTCAAATACTTTTGATTGTGTCATAAAACAAGTGAAACTAGACTGTGATGATCACAGTGTTTGGGTTCCCTGGTGGGGTTCACTGATTTCACCTTGGATCACTCGGCTCAGTTGCATTTTCAACTTCAACAGTATAGGGTAGTAACACGTCAGGAGAAGAGAATAACTGGTATAAATTCACTTCAAACACATTCAGAGGTGGTTGAATCCAACCCACCTGTTTAGTATTCCACATCAGTACACAGGGAGGCGTATTATGTAACAGCTGGGGAGATCAGTGATTAGGAATCAGGGGGGAAAAACTCACAACTGTGCCTTTATCACACTTCAAACGTCAAATAAATATAATAATACATAAGTTTACTAATGTAGTGAATTAATGTAGTGAATTCCACAGTTTCTGTCAGACCAGATTTCTCTGCTGTTTCTCCTTCATGCAGCTTTGTGATGTCATTTATTCAACAGAACACTAAACGACTGCACTGGTGAGATGAGACTGGGAATCTGCTTTATGAAAATAAATGAGATTCATCAAATGATCCTATTATCAGTAATTAAAACATATCCACTGTTAATTGTTGTTGATTCCTGAGTAGGAAAGAAATACGTAGAGGTAATTTACTTGCCTTATCTTTTAGATCGGTGGGGGTTCCCTCTGCTCCCTTTCTCTTTCTGGATGCTGGAGATCCCAAAGCAATGATGCAGATAGAAAGGAGAGAGCAAGGGAGAGAGGAGAGAAAGAGGTAAACGGAGGGGGTGGGAGGGTAGTGGGATGGGGGGACTGAGAAGTTTCTTGATGCAGTCTAGACAATGTGTGAATACTTATGAGCTGTATGTTTGTGTTACCAGCAGGTTTTTTTTCCCTTATTGTAACATCTTTGTGATTGTATGAAATCAGGGACACTGCCTGGGTGAAATAAAGATCCTCATTGAAGTGTGGATCAGGCTCATGACATTCATTTCATTGAACATTCAGGTTAGAGTTTCTGTTCAAGTTTGATCATGTCAGTTCGGCCAGTGAACTTGACATGGTGCTGAAATAGTACAGCAGTGTATATAAAATATAAAGTATAAGAAAATATAAATATAAAATACGTATTTTATTCATAAAAATAGAATTTGAATATAAATAATGATGTACAATCATGGGATATATAGAGCAATTAAAACAGTAAAATGTGCTAAATGAACTAAATAACTGTACAGGTAATATACAATATTAAAGTATTAAAATATTAAAATAGAGTAAAGATAATAATAAAAGACGTGTGCACATAACATATACACTACTATATATACATACACTGCGTTTATTATTTTATTTATTTAACCTATTTAACCTATTTAACCCAGTAAGTCAATTGAGAATCTCATTTTCCATGATGAACATCTTGATGTAATATTGCACATCACCCCAGTGTGTCAGAAATGTGCACAGGTGAGTAAGTATTTACAGTATTGTAAATATGCAATGAGGGGGTGAGTCCAGGCAGTTTTTTGGGTCAATGTGTGTGACAGTCAAAGTGATGATCAGTCTGACCATAGGCAGGAACAACTTCCTGTGTGGTTCTGTTGTGCATGAGTGGGATGAGACTGTGACTGTGCTGGGAGACATTGTCCATAATGGCCTTTAGATTCAACATCCTCCTATCTGACACCACTGTTGACGGGTCCAGTTCCACCCTCACACAATATTAACGGCCCTACAGATACATTTGTCTGTTGACAACAAACGTCTGTGACCTTTAATCTGCTG
>CAAKHB010001990.1:13271-28960 GCA_901007665.1 Aeoliscus strigatus | reverse complement strand
AGCTGTGTGTTACCTAAAGTGAACTCGAAACAGTGAGTTTATTGTGTGTGTGAGTGTGTGTGTGTGTGTGTGTGGGGGGGGGGTATTTATGATGCCATCTAATCCTTCCAGTAAAACCAATCCACTGTAACTACTACAACTCAACTTGATCTGAGTGAATCAGAGTTTCCAAGCATCCTCCTCAAATGACCTCCTCCTTTCTCTCTCTTTATGTCAATTACACAAGCGCACCCCCACACTCTCACACACACACACACACACACACACACACACACACACACACACTCTTTGGGAAAGCAGCCTGAAGCTCGCGGCTGCAGTGCATTATTATTCAGCAGTGGCTGAACTCTGTGGGATGATCCAGGATGCTAATTTGCTTCTTTCGTCTATTTTAAATTAAAAATTCTTCCCTTTCATTTTTTCCTCTTTCCTCGTCATCTTTCAATCTCACACGTTCCTGTTAGGTCATACTGTCAGTGTGAAAGAATACTGACTTTATGTGAATACTGCTGTACTCGTGGGTCAGACTGGTGATGTGAGGAGGGTTGTGGCTTGTGATTCCAGTGTGAGCCATCAAAAGATTGTTTTTGAACCTGAGATCTCTGCAGCTGACAAAGGAAGAGAGGTCAAAGATTCACTTCACACAGGCACGGGTTAATTTGGTAAAAGACCATTAATAACTGCTTTGTCAGACTCACCGCCATCATTGTTGTCACTGCTGATATTGTAATCCCAGGCTACGCCCTCTTGGTTTTGCTTGGTCAGTAAGAGAGAAATGATCAAGAGCACGATGTCATTGGAGTATTTACGATGGCAGGACATAAAATGTTTGTGACAGGTAGGGGGCGACATGATTAGGATGGACAAACATACTTAAATTAAACTATGTGTTTTATTTTGTGGGTGTATGAAATGTGTTGCAATGCACATATCAATTAAATTGTATTTAAATTGTTTTATATACAGTGATCATCTTTTTGTTTTGTTTATGTGCCTGTTCCTATGTGTATGTTTTAACAAGAGTGTGCACAACCAAAAGTCCAAGAATCTATTCAATTATGTGACTACATTTATAACTACAAATTCAAATATTTTAAAAGGTTTGCACCAAAAATGTTGTTTATTTGACACCATGGGGCAATTCTATCTCTCCCTCCTTCCTTCGCTCTGTTTGTGTCGGGGGTTACCTGCTGGTCATCTCAGAGGCCGATTAAAGATCTCATACATCACGTCTTTATTAGGAGGAAGTCATTAGGTCTCTGAGGTGACCCAGCCATGACCCTGCCAAAGCTGCATTAAAAAACCTCTCCTCAGAGGTCAGCTCATGGGGGTGTGGCTTAAATGAGACTTCAGCCAATCACTGATTACCTTGAAACCCAGCGAGCCCTTTGGGACAGGTCCCAAGGTTTCTCGATGTGCATGCACATGTGTTCTGCTGTTCGGCACCATGCTGCCGTGTCTTAAAGGTTAACAGTGTCCAGGTCTGCTGCCAAAATATTCCTCTCACAACCACAAAAATCACCAACCAGAACATGAAAACATTCATTCAAAGGGAGAATATTGTTCATGTTCTTTCACTTTCTGTGCCTGCTGCTCTGCTCCAACCACACAGCAAAGAGCTGCAGAGCTGCTAAAGCAATAGAACTGTTATTATAGCTTTCACGTAACAGGACATGTTGACCTGAACAGCACTCTGGTGGCCACATGAAACCACGGCTGAGTTTACTGGCAGACTTCAGTACACTTCAGTACCTGGAGGTCGATGCCAGCATGCTGTTGTAAGCTCATATTTACCTGGTATATTTAGCTTACTATGGTCACCATATTAGAATGTTTGCATGATTTTATAATGAGCAATTCACTCAAACTACAACTGCTTGATGGTATTCTGGTCATAACTGTGTCTGGTGGTATATTGTGTATCTTGTGGTATTGTGTATCACCAAGTGTCCCCTTTCCCTCACTTCTTTTGTGCAGCCCCTACTACAAAAGCTGCACGCTGCTCTGGACTGGTCTTCAGCAATGAGAGGCTCTGGAGAAGTCTTCTGCTTATTATAGTTCTGTCACAAACTAGAACTCCCAACTCAGCAGGGGAGGCAGCAAAGTGCTAGTTGCACAGCCCTACCCTTGCTGAGCCAATGCTTTGACATTTTTGTGAGCGCTATCTTCAACTATATTCGACAGTTTCAGTCCTCAGAGAAGTATGAAACTGTGTTCACCTATATTTTTAAGATATTTCAAGGAAAATAAAAATGTATTCAGATAAAACAAAACCAAAAAATGTTACAAGCTTGATGATAACACACTGCTTCTACTCATACCTCTGTTCAGTTTCTATCAAACAACCCTTTCACATGAGCTCCTGTTCCATTTCAGCCCAACAAACACTGTAAAATCACATCAAATCCTGTAAAATACTTTCATAGTCTTATATTTCAATGGATTCTAATGGAACTAACCGGCTTTGACCTTTGGCCTCTGGCTCCTTGAAGAAGAAATTCTCTCTGATCGCAAACATAATACAACTTTTTTTACTGGTTTGGTTCTATGTGTAAACCTTAGTGGAGCACATTGTTGACTGTTTAAGCCTGGGGCACGTACGGGGGTCCATTTGACTGACAGGAGGCAAATGCGGCGCCGGGTGTCCCCTTATCCTCTGTCTCGCCTCTTCACCTCTCTGCTCAACTTCCTCTGCCCGGATCCCCTTTCTGAGGGTCAAAGGTCATTCATTAGAATGCCCCGTCATTCCTGATAATACACACATACATAAAGTGTGTGTGTGTGTGTGTGTGTGTGTGTGTGTAAAGACTGATGGTGGCTGCCTAAACCCCTCCCACACACACACCCTCAGGGGTTTTGTCCTCACTTTGCCCCACAAATGGACTTGCACTGACCGATCACTGTGATGACTGAAAATGTGACGCTCCGGTGGTTCAGTAATGGCGACTCAAACTGCATTGTTTTACATCTATTAACAAGTTCATACGGATGATAACGTCTTCATCAAACTGTCAACATCATTGTGCATCATGAAGCACAGTTCAGTCTCAGACAACTGAATCCAGTTTGAAATGACGTCATTTTTTTTTGTAATCACGTTAGCAAACGCACAATACAACAAAACCCAAGAAGATTCCATTTGTACAAAGTTTGGTTTGAGCAGATAAAAATAATCTCAATGGGAAGTGACATATGAATAATCAGTTAATCATTTTGTCATGAGCTCATGAACCGGCTGACACGATTACCAGAGAACAGGAGCTTGTCAGAGATGACACCTATGTGGCTACAATTTGATTTGAATTCAGAAAAGGCTGTTTTCTGAATGAGAGGTGAACAACAGCAGACTGTGTGCTGAGCTGCACCCGGTAGGAGGGCATGTATGAATCAGGGTGGTACTATTTGTCCTCAGTGGGTAAACAGTGTTTAAAACCCTACCCTTACAGGAGGAAGCTTTGTTTTCCTTCAGATAAGGAACGGTTTAGTCATCAGCCGTACCCTGACTCCTACTGGAGACAGACATTTTCATAACGTGGGGTAGTCAGTACCAGCTTGGTGGACATATGAAGATCAAGTCAATGAGGAATATGTTTGTCTGTAGCTATTGAATGCTAATGTAACTTCCATGAAACGATGTATTCAAAAACAAATAACTAAAGTACTATTGAGTACAGCAGACATTGTCACATCTAATAATAGCAATTTATCACAAGTGACAGCAGTTTCATTTCTCAACGTTTCATAATCCTGATATCTGTCAAAAGTTATGGGGAACATAGTAGTGTTTTTACCTTAGTGTCCAAACACTCTGCCAACTGGATCGTACTCTGTATCTCTGTGAGTATGATGCCTGACAAAACAGGTGAAAAACAAAATGTTGCTGGATGAGCAAAAAATAAGATAAAATAATAAAAAATACAAATGCCTGTACATGTTTTGACACAGAACTGCAGTCCACGGTGACTCTGAAACGGCCTCTGTAGGAGCCCAGGATCAGGCCAGACACCTTCTGGTTGTGAGTCGGTCCGTGGCTCCTGAGCCACAGCTAGCTAACAGGGCTGCAGGCCCTGAGAGACTCCTGGGACTCCTTCAGAACTGTACAAACAGGGTTAATGCTTCCAAAAACTCTTGTTTCCGGAGCGTTTCGTCAGATGCTACATTAATTATACTGTGTGGAAAGCCTATTGCGAAATAGTCAGACATGTTGCAAATCCGGCTCTCCATAACTATGGCGTTTCTCTGTGTCATCCTCTCAGAGCTGCATGCATTGCCTGGGCTCCGCTTGACAGTTTCATGAGCCATTAGTGAACATAATTTATCTGTGTTGTTCACTCTGCCCGCCGACTTTTAGTCTGCACCGACACGACGTGCCTATGTCCTGACTGCTGCCCTGGTTTGTCACACACACTTTGTACACTGCTGACGTCAAATATCCAAAGACTTACCAAAGTCCGGAGTTTCTTTGATATATATTGACCTAAATAGCCGAGCGTGTCCTATGCTGACATGAGTGGGTTCATGTAGAGTAATATGACCACTTACGCCACCAAACTTCTCTTGTGCATCAATGTATTGGTGTCTTGGGCATCGGTATTTAACATTGAGGAATAAGAAAGTGTACAGTGATCACAAAGACATGGACATGTTTTTTTTAAATGTGGTCAATAGGATGTTGAACTAACATTATGGTTTTCATTTCTCCTTTTAACTGACTATTTGTCTGAAAGTAAAGAGAGGTGGGACAACACATGAAGTCAGAGTTAAAAGAAGATAAGAACCATATTGTCAGTGCTGGATTACATTAGGATTAGGGTTAACCTTTCTGAAAAAGGTTAATGGATGATAACATGGTGCTTACTTTTCTAAGTTCACAATATGCATTCGCCCACAGGTGTTGGCCTTAACCTGCCCTGCCTGCTGAGGATTTAGAACGTCACGTTATGAGAGTGGTTTCGGCTCTTGTAGCTCTCACTTTGCAAGAGTTGTATAGTCTGTTGCTCAACAGATAACAGCACTGTGAACAGGAGAAAGAGGCGAGGGGATTTCAGCTCGGGCGGGAGGGCAAACTCCCAACTCGATAAGAAAGGTGAGAGGTAAACATTGACCTGAGTCGTATCGCTGCTTGTCCAGGTCCATCTTTCACCGCAGAAACTATGCAAACAGCAAGGATGCACTGATAACTCTCTTTCACTCCGAGCAGTAAACTTTAAGTATCGTCTGATAACGAGGACGCCAAGCATCACCGTCTCCACCTTCATTACTGGGCAAAAACTATCCAAATGGTCCAATTTTCCACTTCAGTAAAACATGTGAAAGTATTTATTCATATTTGTTGGTTATTTATTGGTTGGGTCAAAAATGTGTGAGACTGAAGCTGTAGAACTTCTTTGAACCATGATCTGCAGACCATAAATAGGTGGGTCAGAGTGGTTTAAAAAACACAGAATGGCATTTCAAGATTTGATACTGGGGTGTCTTTGGTTCTGGCTATTGAACACCGCTCTCGGTGTACGGGTGCCCAGTGACAGTGAAGGGGAGGAACCTAACCCTCAGGCCTCCAGACGATGTCAGGAGCCTCCACCTTATACTGTTTGCTGACCACTTGGACCCCACAACAGTTATTCCTCTTGCACCTTCAGCGAAGGACTGTGACAGTTAGATGTTACATAGATAGATTTGCGGTCTCATTTTTCTCCTCCCACTGCTGTTTGACTTCTTTGTCTAGTCATAGACATGAACTGGGTGATCCCCAACTCTTCATCTGACATCATTTTGAGGTCTAACACTCACAAAAAGCATTATTTTCTCCTTCCCTTTCCAGAACCTCTTCGTGGTCAACGACCACATAAACCAAGGACCCACTTCTGGCATTATTTATTTGCAGAGAAAACAAATCAAATGTGAGAATTGAGTACCTTTCAAATGTTGGTACAATGTTTGTAATGTATGCACAAACACAGGTAGAAGACTATGTAGGGTATGATTCATGGAAAAAACTCACCTTCTCAGGGAAAATATCATTCATTTTTATTTCAACCACTGTGAGTGGAGCAGTGAGTGGAGTCAGTAGACCAGCAGAGGGATGAGAGCTAGCAGGTTAAAGCAGCAAAACACACAGAATTTGGTTTTACTTCAAACTAATCAAACAATTGATGCAACATAATACATAACAACTGTCTGTTAATGGCTGACTGGATGAGCACACATGAACAAACGTGTGTATATCAAAGCACTCAAAGAGTGATATGTGATGTACTGCTCCACATGTCAATAACATCATTCCAGTCAAATCACTTTTCAGGCTGATATTTAGTCCTCATCCTAAACACAGACTTTCTCCAGTCGACAGCCAAACAGACCTGAACTAGTTTTCAGAGTTCAAACCAACATCCATATATGCTTCTTTTTGTTGCTGCTGTCAAGCACCTTAGAGGTCACCAGTGTGCAGTGGTGTGTCACCAGTGTTTACATCATTACAAGCTACATGGCTGGTTTCACATTTGACTTTTCAAATACAACTTTATGATGCATGGATGTTGGAGGAGCAAACACACATCAAACAACAGGATATTGAAACTGTCTGACTTTCGCTGTGCTGCTTTAATTTGATGCAGAGCTTACTTCCTTTGCATCCCCAACGCTAACACAAAGCACACACGTGAACATGTGGGCTCTGCACTATGAAGGCCTGTATACAAGGATATATGGAAGTTGATTAGTTTTAGGTAATTTCAATATGTTTTACCGGGACATATTTACTCATCTGCCAGTGCACAAAGATAATAATTGACAATAATCAATCATTTTGTTAAAATACATAATACAGCTGTGATTTACTTCTGCTTGTGGCGAGGACTATTGCATATATTTGTACAGGCTTATCTGGAAAAAAAACCCCAACAATACTCATGACGCCTATGCTGAAAGAAGTTATCACAGTGTTTATTCTATATATATAATAAAAGCAACAACAACAATAATTATTAGTATTAGTATTAGTATTAGTATTAGTATTAGTATTAGTATTAGTAGTGGTATTGTGATTATTATTATTATCATTCAGACATTTTCAAATTACCTGACTCAAGCATCTAGTGTAACGTTAAAACAAGTTCTTGTAAACATCTGAGTGGTTCAAGACTGGACATCGTAGTCTGTGTCTCCATCTACTGGTTAGAAGGTGAACTACGTAATGTGTCCAGTTCGACAGTATGCAGTTATCTTTGTGATATTGATAATTTTTTATTTTTAAAAAAATACAGAGTGTACATTTCCGCTGACAGTAAAGTACAAATACAAAAATTAACTGTATTGAATCTCACTCTCTCTCTCTCTCTCTCTCTCTCTCTCTTGCTTACTGCTACAGTATAATTATTAGAATATGTTGTAACTATACTTCAGACATCCTGTTCATCTTTCAGCAATCACTAATATGCATTTATTGTATTTAAACGGAAAAAAAGCTCTACTTGTGCTTTCTTGTTTCTTGAACGTTTATTTCCTGCTTTATTTTGTATATCTGTATGTATAACTTCCTGTCTGGTCGATTTCTTGCCATGTCTCCATGCTTTTCACCTTTGTGTCAGTTGACTAATGAGCATTAATCCACATAAAAATACAGTTTTATTTCATGTGTTTTCAGTGGATCCCTTAAGATCTTTAACACTTCAATCCTTGTGCATAAAGGACTGCACTTTACTCCGATTTTACCTTCTTGCTTCCTGACTTTGTTTGCCACTGCGCCCTCTGAAGATGACCACATGTAAGTGCATGGACTTTAGACTGCTTCTTTTGCTAATTATCACTTATGAGACTATTTTGTGTGTTTGTTTGGTCCATGAATAATCTGTGGCTTGTTAAGTTGAATTGTAAATTGTAAACATGAACTGCAGTTGAGTGTAACTATTCATACTACGATACACTGGAATCATACTGGTTCCAGTAACAGGCCAGACAACGTACGAAACCAACACAAATGCACAGGCAGGTGGTCCCCCCATTTCCTGGACACCATATCTGGGATACATGTGGATCAATAATCTATTGCTGCATGCGAGCAATAGTGAGTGAGTTGTGATGCCGTCACTAGGCCAAAGGAGTTTGAGTGTATGTGTATGTCACACCACGATAGTTTTACCTAAGGAAAAAGTCTAGATCAAACCAGGACAGAACGTGAACACACAATCATCTTTATTAAGACTGAAATGTATTGAAGGACAAAATGAAAATTTGTCATCATAGCCTTTTTAGGCAAAAGAGTAGTAGAATGCTTTTGGATTAGTGACATTGTGTTTTGTTAACACTGGACTTGTTGTCAGGACAGCAGCCCTACTTCTTCTTGTTTCTGCTCTTGCAGCAGTCCTCAAAGAACTCGTTGCAGGCGACCGTCAGTGCAGCGACCAGAATGACAAATTCCTGGAAGTCCAACTCTTGGTCCCCATTCTCATCCAGGTCAGTCATGATTTTATCAATGCCCGCGGGGTCATTGCAACACTTGAAGAAAACACACAAACAGATGCAAACGACTAAAACTGGACATGCAGCTCAAATGTGAACTGCACACAGTTTCAACACAAAGAAATCTGAGGTTCAGATTCTGAAAATGAACAGTTGGAATAGAATGTCTTCCTCCGAATGTGTGACGTTCAGATACTCACTGCCATGAAGTCTGTGAGTTCTTCCTGTAACAGGGTCTTCAGTTCTGCTTTGCTCAGCTTGTATTTGTCACCCTCCTTTGACGAATAAGAATGGAACACTGTGATCAGGCCCTCTATCGCCTTTTCCAGCTGGGAACTCATTTCTAGTCCTAATAATTAACACCTGCAAAAGAAAGTCACAATTACAAGCAGACAAAGCAATGGGAACCTCCAACACACTACTGTCATCTCTAATGTGTGGAGAATGTCCCCAAATTATGTTGTGATGTTTAATTCAAGCTGCAGGAAAGCACACATCACAGCAGTTGTCAAGTCGTCTGTGATGTTAAGTGACAGAGTTGTGATGGCTACTTGGCACAATGTTTGGACAGCTTTTCAAGACGCTGCTCACTTGTCACACTGGTTTCATGAGAGGACGTCAATCATCAAACCAACGAGAGGCACAGCCAGTGTTAAAGCCTTAGTCATGGTCGTCTCTCTCAGACACCTGAGAGGCTCCCACAGGGGGCCATGTCACCTCCTAACTCGACAGACCTCCCAAGGACCAGCTGCCTACCTTTATATTTGGACACCCATTATTTTACATGAAGTACATGAAATACTTGTTGACAGACTGAGGAGGATTTTGCTTGTGATGCAGGATTTATGTTCACTCTGTATCCATGACTACCATTAGCCATTTCCTCCCTTCTCCAGTCTGAATGTCAAAGACTTAAAATGCTGCAATTAAAAACAAGCAGCTTTCAGACATCCAAGCGTAGACCTGAACCTGTGTAAGGTACAACTTTTAATGTTCAAGGAATATGTAGCACAACTTAAAAGCTGAATATGTATTGGTTTTGTCCATGCACGCCTCCAGCAAGTGTGAAAAAAAAAACTTGCTGGAGATTAGAACAGAAGACAAGAAGAACAGAACATAATGTGAACTCACCTGACTGTGAAGCTAACAGGTACTGGTGGAAGCTGCTTCAGCTCTCATCAGTCAAATGACCCTGTCACCTGTTTGTGAACACTTCTGCTGCATAAAAGCTCCCCCTTGTGGACGACAGTTGTAACACTGGTGAGCCACTGGGCATTCAGGGCAACTGGTCATTTGATGCTACTTCACAACACACCATAGACTGATGTTTATTTATTTATTTAATCAATTTAATCAATTCATCAGTCAGGATTACAAAAATATTCAGTATCACAACAATATAAACAGGAAAATAAATGTCCAGCACAGGAAGGCTGATCAAAAAGAAACAGATGCATATTGTCCTTGATCATTTCAGCATTAACTATTTAGTGTCTATAAATGAACATAGTCTATTTAAGTCTTTGCTTTAATGTACTTTAAATCATTCATGCCAGCATGCCTTAATCATAAAAAATACATTTTATGTATTTGTGCTTTTGATGCAAACATAGCTAATTGAATATGATTATTTTCACAACCTAAAAAGTAAAATAAACACAAATTTTGAAACATATTAACCACAGAGAAGATGCTTAAGTAAGAAACATAAAAATGTGTTTTAATCCCACCCCCACCACACACACACACACACACAGACTTTGCATTTAATCTAACATATAAACCAATATTTACAACACTGACTTTATTTCCCAGATGATGTGGCTGAATAACGCTAAAAATCCACTATCAGTTATGAATAGTTTAGATTTGTATATTTTCATGTAGACTAATCTCTCCAAAGCACACACCTGTGATGTTTTGAGATCACAGACAGAATGATCTCATTCTTCTCGTATCAGAGGGAGAAAAGTTTAGACAAACACAAGCGGCCATTACATAGTCACTGTTATCCAGAGTGCGACATGTGAGATCTCATTTGAGTCACTGAGTTTGAGGCCTTTCAGCACCTGTCACCGGCCTGAGATACTGAAAGGGAAAGTGGAGCAGAGGAAATCAGTCCGAGCCTTGGGGGATAGCGTGACAGAGCTCCCTGGACAGGGAGGGTTAGGTTTTTGTCATTACTCTGAGGTACTGTCTCCCAGGCCAGGATATCCCTTAAACATTACACAACTCCTAAGAAATAATCATCAAAGGTGCAAAAAGGATTTAACTGGTCAGAATGCCGCTACAGGGATTTGTCTTTCATTCCCCTGATTTTCATTGTCTCCTTTTATCAGCTCATTTTCTTTTTTCTTCCCACAAGGCTTTGCTTCCTCTGGCCTCCTCTCGTCCATCAGTGGTCCAATCACAGACACTCCTCCCACAGACGAGGTCCTACTCCTAACACTGTGCCTTCCCTCGCGGTTCATTGTCGGCTTACCCAGAACACTCCTCAACTGCGCCCAGAAAAATGCCTGCTGGTTGACCTGCTGTGGCCACTCCAGGTACGTCTTGGTACTCAGCATCTTCTTCAGCTTACAGTACTTGCTGGGCAAAGAGTTGGGATCGATGGGCTCCTTCACCACAAGAATGACATCACTAAAGGTCTTTCCCATCGCTCTCTGCTGTGCAAAGTACAGCTCGTAGTTGCACCACTCGCTGTTGACAAAGTGTCGTGAAATGACAAATATGACCTAAAGATGGTGGGAAAAAAAAGTCCAGTTACAACACAAACACATGCATACATTGTTTGCTTTGAATGACCCAGGGGCCCGACAATGTCTTATTCCGGACCTTATTCCGCATTGTTATGTGTTGAGGAGGTCAGTTTGTAAAGCACAATACTGTACCTTCATACACCTCAGATGCGACCAATTGCAACCGATAGCAGTTCAATAAGTGCAATAACCTTGTTCCAACATTGATACCTTATATATTTAGTGCAAAATAGATTTTGAGGGATAGTTAATTTGAACACATTGAATTTCAAGTGGCATTCAGTCAGACACCTGTCATTTGGACCGGCATTGTGTCAGGAGGTCATGCTCGTCTGCCCATTCGATGTCTACCATTCTTACTTTACTCTGAATGAACTGCTTCCACAAAAATGTACACAGTTGCATGTAGGTCTTCTGGGAAGGAGCAGCTGACATGGCAGCCTGAATTCAGAAAGGGTAACGGGGCTTTAAAAGAAGACCTCAACAGGAAACTGAATGGGTTGAGCCGGTGATCAATAGCTCAGCTGACAGCATGTCGCAAGCAGTCAAAAACTGCATGACAGGTTTTGTGTTTTTCCACTTTACTTTGTGAAATGTAACTGTCAAATGTGAGGGTCTGTCTGGATCCTTAATTATCTCATCTCACACATTTTTGTGCACCAAAAACTTTTGGGTCAGTACTGTCGCGCTTGCAGGCAGCTGATCTTATAAGAGACAAAACTCATTATGGATACAGACAATCTGATCAATCTGTCTCCCGTTTGCAATTCCACCAGTGACTTGGAGGTGGTAGCATCAAACGTCCAATCTTCTGAGATCAATGCTCTACAACTGTCAGATTGAATGGTCAGTGACAGGGATTCCTCTATTATTATATTATTATATTACTTTAGTTTCTTTTACTTGTGTTTAATTTGGGGAAAATTCAAATCTAGATGACTGTATATGGAAAAGAAACCTCATAGAAACAGAAGAAATTGACACAGATACATAAACATATTCTGGGAAATGCAAAAACTATATTTTAGTACCTTATGACTGTTTTCAATGTTCTCAATGATGTTATCGATAATCCACCTCCCAGGCATGAAGTCCCTCTCATGGATACACAAACGGTAGGGGTTCCTGTTATCCTCCAAACAGGGCAAAAGCTTGTCCCTCACCCAATCGGCATCGCAGTGGCTGTAGGATATGAATGCATGATAGGTGAAGTTTTCTGCCTCCCCAGCTGCTTTGTCCTTGTGAGCCCTGTATTTGGCCCTGATGATCTGATATGTGGCTTTGGTGTACCAAGGAAGGTCAAAAATATAGCAAATCAGCATCAATATCAAGATGACGGCGGCAGTGGCAGCAACGCAGATGATAATAACTAGTCTGATGTCACAGGCTACCTGACCTGGTAAGTATTTGGATAAATCTGTGTTGAGCAAAGGCTCTGGGTGATAACACCTGTAGTTCCATGGCCAGTCTGTGAGGTTGACTTTGCCATTTGACTTTGTGTCCTGGATGAAAGCGTGAAGCTCACAGGTGCAGTGGTAAGGATTATTCCCTGCTCTCAGATGAGATAGTTGGTGCATATCCTTGAAAGATTCCTTGCTAATGAGTCCAAACGAGTTTCCATCCAAAGCCAGTATCTGGAGAGACGGACTTTCCCACTTTGAGGGAATGTACTTGATTTTATTACCACTGAGCAGGAGCTCTCTGAGGCTGGTAGCTCTCTTGAAGTATGACATATCCAGCTGGTCCAGGTTGCAGGATGACAGGTCCAAGAAGTGCACAGTGGTAGGCAGACAACGAAGGGCTTCACTTTCAAATGAATTGTGGTGAGCAATAACCTGAGTGATGTTCTGTTGCCAAACACAATTCTGACTTCTATCAGCTGATCCTAATTTGTTGTTGCTTATATCCAGAACTTCCAGCTTCTGGAACTCCTTTGTTAGCATGGACAAGTCTTTTAAGTTGTTCAACTCGTTTGTGCTGAGGTTGAACGTGTGGAGATTTGGCATGGCACCTTTGTAATCGCACCGCTGGTTGAAGATAGCGTCACTCGCGAGCCCATTATTAGAGACATCCAAAATATCCACACCTCGCATCTCAATCCAGGCATCGCAAGGTGCAGAGTTAAAGTACACATTCTGCACCGACAGGTGTTTGATCTTATTGAACCAGGTGAAGCGCCAGTCAAATCGCATCACGTCAGGATTGCTGATATACCTGAAGGAAAAAAGAAGAAGTCAACAGCAAAAACTTAAATGGTTCCTCAGGTCACATTTGATCAGGAATGGACTGGACCCAGATGTTTTCCAAATATTCTGTTAATACCATTTCGTTTGAAGTATAAGCAGATATCAACAAAGTTGCAAAGTCTGCACACAGATGGTCCTCATGCAGGGGACATACACTTATAATCCCTAAACAAGCCGTTTATCGAATGTGACTTGAGTAAATATTTGTTTGTGTAGATGCTGCAAGTGGTCCCTCTTCATTTCAGACAAACTTAGATCACTTTTTAGCTGCTAACATGATTTTTTTTTTTTAAAAAGCTAAAAAAAGAGTCGTACTGTATCATTGTAGGCATTCCTGTATATATTAACACTTATGAGTGTTAATATACCTTTTTGTTCACAAATTTCCTAAATGTGGTGTCGACACAACCGTTTTGACTTTATAACTGTGCTGATTCTCTGGAAAAATGGAGAATGGAGTTAGAAACACTGCAGGAAGTGCCACATGTCACTGGCTCCTCAGAAACCAGATAATCTTGCTCCCAGCAAGATGACGGTTAAACCTGAATGAGGTGGTTAATCCCATTGTGGAAAGTTCAGTTTTCTCATATTTTTCACGGGGGCATCATACACCAAAAACACTCACCAAAGATCCAATTTATCCAGACTGAGGTTTGTGATGCTGGAACCTGCTCCACTGTCAACAAACATCGGTGACCGTGCAAAGTCAATGTACTGAAGTGTCAACCGTTTAATGGGCGCAACTTGTAGGTTGAGTAAAAATATCCTCAGGAGATTCTCATTGAACTTGCCCCTGTGAAAGATGATCTGTTGTGCTCGGATGTCTTTTAAACCCTGGAAAATATCTTGATCTCCCATGTAGTACATGAACTCAAAGAGATTGCGGAACTGGAGGACACTGAAGGTTTTATGGGCAAGGTCGCTCAGCATGTGTGGAAGGACGTTAGGCATTTGATCTATGGCCATGTCAAAGCCCATCCTCTTTGTTTGGATGACCGCTAAACTTCCTGGTTCATAGTAGCTCAAATTGTTGGAGCATCTGATTGAAAAAGCTTGTAACTTGATGTTCTTCAGGGGCTGGAAGTCATCTCTCTTTAGACCCTGCACCTGAGGTCCTCCCATTGTCAAAACCTGGAGGTTGACAAAGCTGGAGAAGCTTTCACCCAATGTGGCCTGTTTGTAGAGGTTGTTGGACATGGAGAGATATTTCAGGTTCAGGAGAGGTGTCAGTGCTGTGCCAGGAATGTCCTGCAGGGAGTTATTGAAGATGTTAAGATGCTCCAGCAGCGGGGTGTGTTTAAAAGCATCATTTTCAATGTGGGAAATGTTATTGAATTGCAGCTCAAGGTTGCGAAGCTGAGGCAGGTGCAGGAAGTCATCTGTGTGGATAGCTTGAAGTCTGTTGTAGGATAGATCAATATTTTGCAATGTGAATGGCAACTGTCTCCATGGGACTCTGTTGAGTTGTCTTCCCATGCAGTCTGCGGAACGAGAAGAGTTGAAGATTCGACAGGGTCCGTTCTGGATATTACTGGTGGGTGTTGGAGATGTGCGTGCTTCAAGGAAGAGCGCAAAGAGAAGAATGAAGTTCCAAATCATTGTGATGGATCTGTAAAGAAACATGGAACATAAATTAAAAATGCATTTTTTTGTGCTTTTCAGCAACATGAAATGTGTCATTGGCATTCCAGAAGAGCACTTTAATTCTAGAGCTGGTTCAAATACAAGAGGAAAATAGGAATATAAATCCACTCTTTGTTTTCTGTTTGCATCTGTGCGAAGCAAAATGACAGTGAGAGAGTTCCCTGAAATGTCGACTGAAAGTTGAGAAATTTCCTTTTTTGTGGTGCAATACAGGAACAAAAAAAGTTACTGACATTGCATTAGTGCCCATGAGGGAGGTGACATCAGGTGACCGAGCCTTTATCCTGACAAAGCTTTTTACCGTTCCACCATTTTACTCACCAAATTGAAATAGTTTTGTCTTTGCCGATTATAAAACATTCTGTTTTATTTTCAGGTCAACATGTAAAGTATTCTCACCTAACAACCTTCATAGTACTATGTCTTACACTACAGAGTACCTTACCTTGTAGCTTTTCTCAAGAAACACAGACTTTCAAATTGTCACTCCACATCCTTTATAACACACTGATGGCCCTCACGTGCAGAAGATATCCAGGTTTATTACCCCCCCCCCCCCCCCCCCCCCCCCCCCCTTTTTTTT
>CAAKHB010001989.1:0-42500 GCA_901007665.1 Aeoliscus strigatus | reverse complement strand
GTGGAAAACGAAAAGACTTGTAGCGACTTTTGATTGCGTTGTTGGCAATGTTAACATGGGGTTAACGACAGATTGGAAAGGGCTTTTCCTGTTGACTTGACACATAATTATATCATAAAGGCACACTCAACCACACACATACACACACTATTATAAAGTATTGAAAGAACAAAGTTAAAATCCATTAAGTTTTGTCATCTCCCTTTAAAGAGGTCATGCACCTGTGACACCAGCCACACAGTGTTACACAATGTTACACAATATACTGTATAGTGTACCTTATCAGGGCAACGATCCGTTGCGAGCACTAACCTTAACCCAAACAACCCGGAAGGATGGGTTGTTTGCAAACTACCCGTGTTTTCAGATCATGTGCAAATAACCTGGGTAATTTGCATGTTCCCTGTTTTTTCTAATTGCCAACTAATTTTCTTTTAATATTTTGTCATGTTAATATCACGTGTTTCAAAGGTATCTTTGTATTGTGTAAATACACAAAGTACAATATGAATTAGAATAGTAATTTCCAATATTCGTAGCAACCAAAATATCAGTGCTGCTAAAATATTGATGAATACGAGATGCACGTAAATGTCAGTCTACGAGCAGTTTACACACAAATCTGTTCTGCTCTCGGTTCATGAATGAGACCCACTGACAGTAGCAAACAACACTTTCACAGCAAAATTCCAGAAAGACCGATGACTGAACATAAAGAATAAACAATTAGCTACAAATAGGATACGCTCAAAGGTTGTCATCACCTTGCTATGTGAAACAAATATACCTTTGTATATCTGAGTGCTATTCATTCTCTGCATAACTTGCGTTGCTCTGACACAAAGCTATGACAAACAGGAAATGCTGATAACAATATCAACAAAATGATGTGTAAGATGGAGGATAAGTAACACTAATGTGATTTCAGACTTAACAACAGGGTGTTAAAAGACTTTACATTTCATTGTGCAAGTGGAAGGTTGAATGTTTGTTTGGTGTTTTTGATATAATGATTTAGCATAACTTTCAACCACTTTCATAAATGAATGTTGCATGAGCCAGTATTGTTTCCAGATAATCTAATATGCTCATTTGTTCTGCATATAATCTTAAGATCTTGTTAAAATGGAAAGGAAACAATAACTGTGTTCAACAAAGCACCTTATTTCACTTTCTTCCACTGATGTGATATTGGTCACACTCTCTGAGTTACTGGCAAACTACATTGGAAAGGATCATAGTGGGTTTCTGGTGGAAAGTACACAGCTCTAATTGCCTTAAACCTGTTTCTCCCTTCAACTAGTCGATATGCCTGCAGTTTGTGCGAGTGTGTGTCCACTGGTCAATAAAGTGTGTGCGAAGAAGCAATTGGTTGTTTTTCCACAGCTTGACACGTTAAATGCAGTCACACTTGAGGTAAACACACAGCAGCAGACGCGTTCTCTCTCTCTCTCTCTCTCTCTCTCTCTCTCTCTCTCTCTCACTGACACACACACACACACACACACACACACATATACATGCACACATTCTATGAGGCTACTGGGAAATGCTATTGATTTTGTCCTCTGTTTTCAACTTATTTTCTCTCATAACCCCTATGAGCTCAATCACACTCACTGATGAACATGGAGAGTCTCTTAAACAACAAATACATGCAAATATTTACTCTTAACAGCAGGAGCAGAGACAAAGCGACATTGTTGGCCCAAATGAAAAATAAATGATAGAAAATTTCCATTGATGACTTTGATACTTCATTTTAAAGCCACTTTCACTCTGTCAATGGCTTGTCTTTGTTTCCACTCAATCAGTGTTGGTGTCAACCCCATTTAATTGGTTATGGTTTGACCTGCCTGAATTCCTCCTACTCAGCCGATGTTTGTATCTGCTGTAAAGCCGAGCTGTATTTTTACTGCCACGCTTGCTTTTGTCAACTAATGGTTTTGAACATAAAGTATAATAGTATAGTAATAAAGTTAGATCTATGAGTCTGAGTCAAAGGTAGTCATTTGCTAGTAAAAGTCTATGTAAACAACACACAGAGACCCCCAGGCTAGGAATCACACCAGTGCTAACCACTGCACAGGTTTTTTCACAAATCTTAAAATTCCAAATTGCAATGAAATATAAACAGCATTTTCTCATCACTTATATCAAGTTTAATAATTGTTATCACCTGAAAATTTTAATATTGGGGCTCACACAGACAATAATTAAACAGGGATATGTATATTTATAGATTTTGTCAATGGTCTGAGCACTACAAACAAAGTTTGTGTTAGAATTATTGTACTGAGGTGAAGAAATCTGGCCACATACTGTAAACCACATAAATAAATACACAACGGTACATGAAAAAGAAATGTTAGGAGTAATGCCAAATCACCCGTAACAGAGTTTGGTTATTAAATAAGATATCATACAGTACATATACAGTGGGGTGGCGAGGAGCAAATCTGGGATTGGTCAGTGTTATGAAGAGGTGTGAGTTTTGACACTTTGCAGCATCGAAGACTAAATAATAAGAATCGTTGCCGTGAGGAGATGTGGGACAGAGATGATGATATTTGCGTAGATGTACAGTGGGTGATGATTTAACTTAATTATACATAGTATCTTCTAATACCTCCTTTAAATTGTTTTGTTACTGGTAATATAAAATGCTGTAAATCAGACAAAATCAATAATTAGATTTTAATCTTTGTTATCTTCATGAATTGAAAATGAACACAAATGGGTTAATAGTCATAAACGTTCCTTCATGGTCACATTGAAAAGAAGGGTTTGATCGTTCATCATCTTCCACTTGCTCCTGTTCCACGCTCCAGGGTCGCCGTTCATGCTGGAGCCGATCCCAGCTGTCAATGGGCGGACGGCGGGGTTCACCCTTCATCGCAGTGCTAACATGTAAAGACAGACAAGCATTCACACTCACATTCACACCTACGGTCAATTTAGAGTAACCAATGAAACTGGCATGCGTTTGATGGAAGGAAGCCAGAGTATCCGGAGAGAACCCAGACACAGACACATGGAGAATACAGTTTTCTCTGCATCCTTTTGTTTATGCTGTCCCCAAACCTACTCCACTTTTACCGCCAAAGCACACATACAGACGTTAGTATACGAGCACATCTGGAAATACCATTTAGTTCTGGTTGAGTCTCAGGAAGTTTTCACACTTCACGACTCATTAACCTGCAGACCTGCAGGCCTCCCAAGCAAGAGAGAGGACAGGAGGGGAAGTGAAGGGAGGAGGAAGGACAGATGGGGGATGACGGGTTGGATACTGGACTAAAAGAGAGATGATGATGGAGGAGGACTTGAAGAATTACCTCAGCCTATGAGGTGATGTGCTTATGTTGATTTGGTGCGTCTATCTGCAGAAATGTGCAAAACAACCTTGCTGGTTTTCATGGATCTTAATGTCGGTTGGAGCATGGTGGTATGAAATTAAACATTTTCAGGCGTGTCTGTTTTAAAAGTAGCAAAAAGCATTCATTCACATCAGCAGGTGACTGACAGTGCTCTTTGAGTGTTCATCTGTCAACAGGATTACACAAAAACTGTCTGTTCCTGAGTGGAACTCCCAACAGAGGCTAGTTGTAAGAGCTACTCCACTCATTCAACTTCTGGACAAAACCCAGCTGACTTTCTTGAAGTTCACTGACAATGTTAGCATTGTCTACATGGTATATTGACTTTGTCTGTTACTTCCTGTTCAAACACTCATTAGAAACTGTGGAACAGTTTGGGTGTGATTAGACAAATATGCAGGAATTGCTTGACTTGAATGTCAATGAATGAAGAGTGTGTACGTAATATTAAGTGGTTCCTATTGGTTGACCGAGTATATATGAATATAACTAACAAGCCTATGGGATTTGTTGTCCAAGTCACTAAGTTCTAATCTAGCACCCATACCCAGAGCCCAGATCAGTAAGAGGAGAGCTTCCGTTAACACTGTCTTATAACAGCACCTGATGCCAGGCTTTTCAGTCCGGTATCAGCGGTATGAGGGCAGCACCTGGATGTTGGCAGAAGCTGGATGTGGGCTTCTGACCTCAGTGGAGGCCTGTGCTCTCTGAGTGTATTTCTAGTTTGGGAATTAAAGTAATGTGGTAGTTAGACTCAGAAAGCAACATTATTAGATTCGATCTGTACCCAAATTGCTTGAAGTGGTTGGTGACAACTTCAAATACAGTTTTGTCAGCTCACAGGCTCTTGGATGAGAATATGGAAGCTGAGCAGGGGGGTTGTGCGAAGAAGTGCAGGAAAAACAGACTTTGACGGAGGAAATGGATGAGGAGTGATGAATTAAAAACTCGCTGTGTTTGTGTGTGTGTGTGTGTGTGTGTGTTTGTGTGATCCAGGGTGACTGTGTCCAGCCCACTGTGAGTAATGTGTCTGAAAGAAGAGGAGCTTTCCTAATGAAACACTTTTCCTGCAGTGATAATTACACAAGAAGAAAGCAAAGACACCTCCAGTCGATGTGTGAAACTTAGTTCACTAAAACATAAAGTTCCACCCAGGCTGTGTTTGTGTGAGTGTGTGAGTGTGTGTGTGTGTGTGTGTGTGGGGGGGGGGTCTTTTGTGTTTTCTTTTGCAGGGATACACAGCTGACATTTACATCTTTAAATATCTGCTATATGTCCTGGCTGCTTTAGGTCACAGGGGTCAAAAATGAAATTATATTAACTTTACTTTCCCCCCCTTTTTCCCCTTGTTTTTTTTTTCTTCCTGTTTCCTCCTCCAATTTCAATCTCTTCTTCCTCTTGTTTCCTCCTCCTTCTGATTTCAATCTTTTTGGCGCAGCTGACTTTCTGCTTCTGCTTTCATTGTATGTCACATTGGTTGAAAGCTCACTGAGGGGCTCGATGCAGATAAGCAGTGAAGATGTGGATAGGCAGAGACAGAGCGGGGCTTAGATAGGCAGAAGAGGCGTAAAGCAAAGATATGTATTGTGATGCACAAATACACCAAAGATACCAGTGTCTTTAATGGAATTCGCAGGAAATCTTGCATCACAGTTCAACACCCAAAAAATGTATTTGAACAAATCAGACCAGCAGAACAATTCAATTATTCCATGTGGCTTTAATAAATGTTTGATATGCATTACATGGGGACTTTCTAATTCAAATTTTACGATTTAACAGTTGGGGTCTTTCCCATTAATTCTCGACACACAACATTACAATTTGCATTCTTGGCTTTTATTAAATAAATACGAAAACGTCTCACAAAATTATCGTAGAAGCAGGATTGAGTGAAGATTAGTGCGCATGAGTAAAATAAAAGTTTCAACTACCGGTGCGTTTAGAATCCAAACTCCTGGCACACACACGGGGATCTGGCAGATGAAGTATTTAATTCTCTGCTTTAATAGATTTTTTGCCTTTTTGGAAATATGGAAATTGCATTGGTAGAAGACTTTTTTTCTCTAGGGCATAAACAAACTTCTGTGTTTTGAGGCTCTTTGTTTTTCTTTGGGAATCTATAATGTGTCCAACAGGAAGCGTTAAAAGCAAGCGTCTCTGTTTAAGGCTTTATATCAAATTGGAAAGAAAAAAAAGAAAAGATTTTACGTCTCACTTTGAATTTGAATTTGTTTTTTCAGTTTCAATTTTTGCCATTTGTATATGACAGAAGTGCTACATCTAAATAAATGTGGAATATGTTATATATATATATATAAATATGTATATATATATATATGCAGTTAAATGTAATAATAACTAATGAAAGCAGTCTGTTTGCTACAAACAATTGTTTGACCTGACTTGTTGGGCTGTCGTTGGGAAAACATTTTTGGAAGAAAAATAAAATCCATTAAACTGTTTGTTTAATGGATTTGTCTGTTAAACGGTTTGAAGGTTGCCCTCTGAAATCTCAGTATCATGGTTCCTTTCTGGGGAAAAAGATCTTCACAGCTTTCCAGGGCCAGTCAATGTTGAGAATGGCCAGTGAGAACGATGTCAGTTCATTTGAGTTCATTTGCCTGATGTGCTCCAAAAAAAACAAAAAACAACAATGTATAAATATGCCTGCTTCTAGCTATTAAGCCTGGTCGTAGTTGAAATCAGATTCCACCAGTTACTTCGTACAGACTGTGGGTATACTGTACCCAGCCTCTGGTCACCTAGCCCCTCCCAGACTCCTTCCTTTGAGTGCAACTCAAAAGCCTTTGGGAAGGACACTCACCATGTACCATGCAGGCCCCTGGCTGATCCAAGGCCCCGGAGTACTGGCCCTGTGTATAGTCTGGTCTTGGTTTCAGACACCTGGTCCACCTGGTAATTGGTATTAGAAGGATCAGTTCTGCAGTCTAGTACAGGCCCCTCTCATTTGGGATGCCATGTTTGTACTATCTATGTTCATGCAGGACGTGTCGATGTAAATCCTGCTGCACCAGTAAAAACCAGAGAGAAGTGTACATACAGTGTTATCCGTGGGTGTGCCACTGCTGGGTTTTTCTTTTAAATCCTGCAGGAGGCTGGATAAAAACCCCACTTATCATCTTGCCAATTAGTTGCATGATGGCTTTCAGATGAAATTAGCCCAACCACTGTTGTGGAGTGCAGGTTAGACAGCAGCAGCCACTAAAATGAGAAGAGACACTTCATGTCTCCAGTGTGTCTCCTGAAATCAGATGGAAATAAATCACCTCACCGCTCATAGACATCGATGTTTAGTTCATTTTAAATCCACTATTAGAACAACTAACTGAGGTCATTGTTTGAAGTTTCTTTGTGATTGTTGGAAGTTATTTTGTTATGTCTGTTATTTCTATCCGGTGTTGTCCTTAAAAGTTTAATTTTTGTCCTAAAAAATTATGTCTTTACTATTGACTCTTACAGCTGAGAACCAGAAGACCACGTTTCAGGACTGTGGGTGCAATCAGCAGTGCTGCATCGTAGTTATATTCCAGATTATATCACCTCACTCACCTGTATTTTAACAAGCTCCTAATGATAGTTTCTCTTCCCTATGGTTCTAGTAAAGTAAGAATTCTGCTTAATTATTGAGCCGGTTGTGGGTGCTGATTATGTAGGAAAGATGTATGTATGTAATAAACTACCACTGTCATGTATGTAGATGGGCTACCATGAAATTAGAAACACCTACATGGTGTTAACTCCTGACATCTGATAGTGTTGACGACAATCGATTAATAAAAAAACTACCACATTTTTTAATTGCTCTCAGCGATTCTTGTATGAAACAGGGGTCTTAGGAATGCTCTGGTCTAATCTACTTAAATATGGATATTTTGTTGATAGTAAACCATATATCTTGGATTTATGGGTGGGCATTCACTTTTACCTATTTATCATTTCACTATTTTCTGCTGCTTTCAGACCCAACAACCATAAATTGTAAAATAGATATAGATATTTCAGTAGGTGGGTAATCATCAACAGCTCAACAGTGTGTGTCTGCTACTTTTCCATCAGCAATCCTTCTGATGTGTAGCAAAGCAGAAAAATGGGTGATCAATAGCCGACATTATTGTGTTGTGTGTTTGGATCTTTTGTCAGGACATGTGTCTGTCACCTCCATGGTTGAGTTAACCCCAATCAGCTGGTGCTAGACCTCTATTGAACCATCCGTCTCTCGTACTGTAGATAAATAACGTACATTCTCTGTGTGTGTGTGTGTGTGTGTGTGTGTGTGTGTGTGTGTGTGTGTCCTTGTGTGTTTAACTCTCTGATGCTGAATCAATGAGACACCCCAGGGATGGCATAGTTGAGGGGGTGGAGGTGGGGAGGATTGTATGCCAGGCTCATTCTTCACACTTTTTTAAAGAGGGGCGTGTGCAAAATAATACCCGCTCATTAGGTGCAAACTGCCTCCTGGTTAATTCATCCTGTGCTGTCATGGGCTTGTGTACGACCCCCGGGTAACACATAAATCACACGCAGAACCAACCAGTCGAGCGGGGAGCTTCATGCCCCTAACACTGCTGATTTATCAACCAAATTACTGCGAGTTCTGCTCGGCCCCAACACTTTGCTGAGGAAATCACCGACTAACCCCTGAGCGAACCGATTTATTGAAAAGCTGTCCCTCTCCACTTCCATCTCCCCGCCCTTGCCTCGCTTTCTGTGTCACTCCACTCATCTTTCACTGACTTAATTAAAATCTATCCCGTTGGCTCGTTGGCATTTATTACAACCACCGGGCTCATGAAACAAAGAAAACGAGCAAACCGGAGCGGCTTTGTGCCCATAAACATTTTAATACACTCACACAACACACGTCTGCTGCACTCTAGTTATTGGCATCTAAACAAGGTGGATTAAGGTATTGCAGGTTTACACACACAAAAGATTTTGAGATGAGGGGAAAAAACAACTATAAATTGGATAGTTATTTATTTTGACCCAAACAGATGTTGAAACTGTATCTAAAGAATTGTGCAATGACAACTGCAGGTTTACAAACTAAAACATTAAAAACAAATATGTTTTTCTCTCCAAGAAGCCAGTAAATGTGTCCTGGCAGGCAGCCAAAGTATTTATCACTCCTATTTATCTAATTATCTTGGCGTCTGATTATGTTTGATCAGTGGTGAGCTGTCAAGGCATTCTGGTTTCCACTGTTTGTTTGTCGGAGATTTTATCCAATCACATTTAGCCAGAGTAAAAGAAATTCAGAATCAACAGTGTCAGCAGCTGTAGCTTAAAAAAACATCACAATGACCAATCAGATTTGGAGTTGGCCACGTCAGAGCCACCTGGCAGATGCATCAGCATTTTTACGTCTTTTGATTCAGAGTGTACTTGTCCAAGTTAGCAATCTGCCTCTGTATTGATCTACACTAGGTAAAATTTTGTCAACCTACATGGCTGAAGGAGGAGGGCAAATTGGTTTGACTGTCCCTTGTTTTTCAACATCTCCACTTTACGAAGGCCATTCATTGATATAAATTTGTGCTCACCTTTTTTCTGTTTTTTTTCTTCACTTTTGTTAAACTTTTAACCTCGGCGGCCTACTGCAGCTGACTGCTGTGGCAAATTTGACCTGACTTTTGTTTTGTAACCTTGTACGTTTCTAACCCTCCCACACCTCCCACCAATTGATGCAGTTTGAACAGATAATAAAATAGATATTTTTCGTGACGTTTGTAATCAAAATTCTTACTCTTGTGCTTAATTGGCAGGTGACCGCTACCAATTGTCGCAAATGTTCTTTGGTCAAATTTTATTCAATTTACTAACCCAACACTGTACTAACCCAACAGCAGGCTGCATGGGATTGACACAACTGCCATCAACGGGTGCAAATTTGAACTGACTTTCAAGTGTTTTTTCTTCATATCTTTGGCAAACATCTGCGACGTCGTGATTATGAACGTAGTAGACTGATACAAATCTGAGCTCACCTTTTTAAATTGTATTTTTATTCAAATTCTACAGTACTTAGCAGTGGATTAACATCAATTCAATCAGCCATTTTTCCTTCCTTTCGTTCATTTTTTAGTTCTTTCCAATGTCCATGCCTTACCCGAATTTACTTTCAAGCCTTTTTCAGGTATTTTTTGCCAAATTGCTAACAGTTCCTTCCACACATTGAAGTGACTTTAGGGAGCATTGCCTCTAGTTTTGTGTCACATTTTCAATAGTGCTTCTAATTTGCATAAGAATAAGATTGTGGATTGAAAGCCCAACATCAGTCCTCTGATTTCCTCTGCCCTCTGGGTTTGTTCTAGTGACTCGGCAGCCTTTGGATTCACTCCTTTCCTGTGTTATTCCTCTCTCCTCCTCTTGAGAATTGGAAATGAGGGGTGGAGACAGGGAATGTGAAAGGTGCTAAATTAGCGTACTGATCCACGCTCATTGCCACATACACATCCTCCTATTACAGCACCCCAGCGCCGCTTAATATTCCGGGCATGGCGGCCGCGTCCAGATAGCAGATTTATCAAATGGGAAAATGAATGTATGATGATCAGTTAAATTGAAAATCAGCGCCCGGGTGACAGACCGAGCTGACACCTCGGTAATTAGAAAGAAAAATGATGGCGTCCGGATGCATAGTTGAGCAAAAACAATTCACACACACACACACACACACACACACACACACACACACACACACACACACACACACACGCTGTAATGATCGCGCGTTCAAATTGAAAATTTCGGCCGGTTGAAATTGAATTCATAAAGTGTGATTCATGAGCTGCACGGACACAGCGGGAAGGCCCGTCCGGTCCAGGCCGCCATGATCGATGGAGGTCTCTCTCTCTCTCTCTCTCTCTCTCTCTCTCTCTCTCTCTCTCTCTCTCTCTAACACACATGTGACGAATGCCCATGTTTAGGTGATCATCAGTTGTTTCATTTGATATTTTTCTGTTGTAATATATTTTTATTTTGATATACTTTTCCTTTATAAAATGAGCTGATAATTCAATATCCAATCGTGAATCCTGGCTTGGATATGCTCTAAGAAAGTATTTAACATTATTTCTGTGCCAAGGTACAATCAAAGCATTTATATCTGGGGTATTCACACTGTGAATGCCTCTGACTCAGATCACCTGTATTTTCTGATTATTCACACTCTTTAAACGAACAGCTCTGTAGTAAAGATTTTTTTTCCTCTCAAAAAAAAGGACATTTCACAGCGCGCAGGCGGAATGAACGAGTTAATGTGATTGTTTCGGTTGAAGGGGACGTTTCCCGAGGCCTTATGGGAAAATAATGTCCTTATGAATTAAATAATAGGGTTATTACTTTCATTGATTTTAGCTGTCTGGGAATTTAGCGCTGAGCTCCGACCCCAGCCCATCCTCATCCTCCTCCTCTTCCTCCTCCTCCTCCTCCTCCTCCTCCTCTCTCCTCCTGTCTAATTATTTTCCTATAAGCCCTCTGCTTCTGCAGCGCAAACAGCGGAGTCACTGGGCGAAAATTATGTAAATATTATTAAAGGGACTCAGGCACGGAAATTCATTTTAGCACGACACGGCAAAGCAAAGCTCCGTCCCTCGGATCCGCCTCAATTTATTTGCAAATAAAGGCGAGGTGACCGGGAGGGATCAGGGATATTTAGCCGGGCTGTCAACACGGCTCCTCGCGCACACGCCCGCCAGAATTAATGGTTTTAATAATTGGGATCTCACTTTCCAGGGAACTCGTCAGCGTCATAAACGCACCTGCACAACCTCGTTTTTTTTTCTTCTTCTAAGTGTTTTTTTTTTTTGGTTTTTTTTTAAGTTTAACCAACAATTGTTCCAAATATTCCTTCCCCTGTCTGTGCGCGTCACCCCGGGGGCCCCGCAGTCGTGTTCGAACTAATGACGAGGGGCCCCGGCGCCTTTGTGCTGGGGGTGGGGGGGGGTGGCGCGGGCGCGCGGGCAGGCGGGAGCGCGCCTGTCCTATTATGTGCGACACATGATCAATAGCGCGATAACGCAGCAACATCAATATAAGCGACAGAACAATGAGGGATATCATCGAACATCTATCTTAATATAGCGACTACAAGGGCAGCCTGACAACCGCGGCAGCTCATGAAAATTCCGCCCCACGAATCTCCCACATCTCCTCCTCCTCCTCCTCCTCCTCCTCCTCTATGCGTACACACGCACACAAACACCGCGCAGCTGCCTCGGCTATTATTTTCCCATTTCAATTTGACACCCCTGCCTTTCATGCTAATTCTATTATTGTAGGAAGTTTATGTGATTCCATATCACTAGAAATCGGTAATGTCTAATAACCCTTTGGGCTGAAGGGAGGAAAAACTGCCTGGAGACCCGCAGCAGCCAGTGGGAAAATAATTACTTTCATATCAAAACTCAGCAGGAGGCGCTGGGTCCTATAGCCGGCGGCCACTAACCTCATTCCAGCTCGGCCTTTCAAATGAATAAATTTGTTAAAGCAATAAATACAAACAGCCAGGCGGACTTGAGCTGCAGCTCTGGCTGACTACACAGACCAAAAGGGGATTTATCTGTAAAATGACACAACTCCAGCCACCATGATGCCACACAGAAAGCTGCAATCTCCCTCCTGAACATGGCCGTAAAGACAGGGATTCAATTTAAACAATTACTTTATTTATCAAAATGTTTACATATAAATATCATTTCTCATTTTTTTCTTTTTTACAATATCTGAGGATTTTTGTTGTGTGAGATGTTTATTGTAGCAGGGGTTGTTACAAGTTGATCATCAATTAAAAAAAAGAAAAAAGAAAAAAAAAGAAAGAAAGAAATAAAAAAGGAAAGAAAAACAAGACAAAGAAACCTGCTTCCAAAGGCTTTGAGTCTGAAGACTGGACAGCCAGATCTTGAAGGGCCATCTGGATTGATCACACATGATAAAAATAGATGACAATTAAGTCTCCTGATTCCTGATATGTTTTGGAGTGTCTCGTCCAGCTTTGGGGAATGTTTGAGTAGTCTGAGCAGGGTTCCTGGTCCTTTGTTTATGTTTGCTCCTTGCAAGTGTTAGTCCATATCAACATCCTCTCCATCTGTTTCGGGTCTTTCTTGACAGTCTGTGTTTGATTTGAGACACTCGGAGAGGTCTGGAGATGCCCGTTCCTCTTTCGTACACAGCTCAGCAGCTCGGCAGCCATTGGTGGTTGCTGCTTCCGTTTGAACATCGGAGCTCCTAACCTCACTGCTGTCAGTGACTTGTGAAGAGCTTCGCCCAGTCAGATCTGGCTGAGTCGCACTCACACTGTTCTGTCGGGGAGAAACATGGAATCTTCCGCCACAGTCACCATCACAATCCTCTGTGTCTCCTCCAACATGATTGTGGTGGTGCTGCGTATTAAGCTCCGTATGATCCGAGTTTATAGGCTTAGTGCTGCCAACGCTGGAGAGGTCAAAGGGCGCAGGGCTCCCTTCACTTGGCGCAGACCTCTGTTCCAAGCTTTGTCCCAGACTGAGTCTGTTATTGTTATCCTGACATGGTGTGGCCTTCAGAGCTGTTTGGGGCACGATAAAGCCCAAGGGCTGATGGGTAATGGGGTAAAGCAAGAAGTGGCCTTTGCCCACCAATGTCCTCTGATTGGGCAGAGAGGGAAAGTCCAGCTGAGATTTCCGTCGAGGCGTGGCGTCAGAGAGGAGGCTTTCCACACTGAAAGGGTTACGTTTCTGCAGGCCAGAGGACCTCGGGCCTCCAGGACTGGAACTGTGCGTGTTGCCTGGAGAAACCTGCTCTGGTTCTCTTGTGGCTCTTTGGTTTTGGTGGTTTTGTAGTTGGCTGAAATCGTGTCGAGTTTGGTCACAGCTTGATTCAGTCTGTTGTCCTCCTGCACCCTTTGTTGCTGGCAGTTCGAGATAATTAGTCCCATTCACGCTGGACGACTGCTGCTCACTGTCAGTGAACTGGGACACACCGCTGTCGCTCTCTGACCCTCCAGGTGTGTGGAAGCTGTCAGCATGGAGAAGTTTGTTCTGGGATTTCAGCAGCTTCTTCTCTTGCTTCCGTTTCTTCTTCTCAGCCCGCTCGTGCTCCCTGCGTGCGATCTCCTCTGGGTCCATGGGCTCACCACTGCACGTGGTGGGATGGGAGTTGTGAGCAGGCCGTCCTGGCCCTTTCTTTGTGTTCTCCTTTTTTCTCCACTTTGCACGTCGGTTTTGGAACCAAACCTGAGCACAAACACATACACAGAGGACTTAAATACACAGCTGACAAACTGGCATGCTGTATGAAATTTTGGGTTTTTTGTCAGCAAAAATTGGGAAAAAAATACTGGTTTGTGCAGGTAAGGGCAGGTTCCTTCAGCTCAGCCTCAGAAAATTATTTTTTCTAATTAAATTTCAGTCAAGATTTCTTTTGCTTATTTGAACACATTTAAATAAGGAGAGTAATACTTAGATTATAATAACAACAACCAAATGTAATCAAAATTAAATTAATTGACAAAGAAAACTAAAATATTTGATCGTTTAAATATGAATGTTCATACATCATTAAACACAGCAGAACTATGTATAATATTCAGTTCATATTGTGAGTTGATTAAAATCTGGAGTATGTTTCAAAAAACAAACTGTCCTTTTCGGTTATTAACATTACTGTTAACATGTCAACAGTCATTCCTGCCATCACAATACACACAAATCTGTGCGTTTACCAGGATCAGATTGGAAAACAAATTCCACAAAGTCTATTACTTGCTGTCTATGTTTACTGGGAGCGTGTACAAAAGCACACTGGGTCAAAGGTCATAGCAGTGGACCAGCAGATGCATAGATGTGCTTGTGTTAATTACTAATGAGTCTGTTAATGGGCCAGTCTGCCAATTACATGTAACTGCAGCATGTAAACCAGCCATGTCTGTCTCATTCTCTCACACCAGCCCTCCAATCATATTGGCTGTAACACTGGCTGGACTCCACACCAAGGGAGGGAGGGATCCCCCGCCTGAGAGCTCTCACTGCCTGGCCTCCACGCGCGCTCAGGGCTGCATGTTTGCCGCTGATAACACCGCAAGTTCAGCATGCAGATCTGCCAACATTGCATAATAAGAACTAGACACCAACACCAAGTGTGACAATGACAATTCTTATGAATTGTTAATGTTGGTTATATCTTTTCCTCACAAACCTGCTGATAAAGGAGCATTAAGCAGCTTGAGGGAAAAATAATCTGAGGTTTAGGAGCAAAATCCCCAAACAACATACAGCAACACATAGCTCTGCTCCTCTCTGAGTGTGACTGACGCAGCCATGCATGAAAGTATATGTTCCTATTTAATGATACCTCTTAAACATACGAAAGGAAACAGAATTTATTTATCTGTTATTAATTATTGTTGTTATTAGAATATTTAAAACATACATTTCCCATTTTTCTTCCTCCTTTTAATTAATCTTTCCCATCTTCTCTCATATTATATTTTATATATTAGTACGTTTTAAAATACCAAAAATTCCAATTAGTACCACTACCACTAATAAGGATAATAATAATAATAATTTCATATTAATTGTTCTGAATAAAAAGTGTAAATATTCATAGGTCCTACATTTTACACTTACAAGAATAAATGAAATAAACATATTACAAAAAATGGAATAATACAAAGAATGTCTGTTTTCAATTGTATATGTATGCATGTGTGTTATATCACAACCAGTACCACAAATACTATGACAATGCTCATAAAACTCTTTACAAAGTAATGACATATTATATAATAATACTTATTATTATAATATACTTATAATAATAGGCCATTACCATCTCAAAATTAACATATATGAACAAACACATTCTAAAAGAAGCTGTCAAAACAAAACACTGACGGTAAAATAGTACTTTGAGCCTTTGGTTTGCTTGGTAAATAGCCTTGTTTTCATTAACCCATAAATCAATAGGTTGTGTCCATGCATAATTCAATGGGACCCTACTGAAGCTCTGATAATTGACAAATAGCTATCTCAGCATGGGGTAGGCCTTCATGGGTTCCATGATGTTGGCATGATTTAACACTGACATGAGATAGCAATTAATGTCCCACAGAAAAAAAAAAAGAAGAACGTTTTTTTGTTTGTTTTGTTTTGTTTTGTACCTGAACTCTGGACTCCACCAGGTCCAGCCTGAGGGCCAGCGCCTCCCGCATGAACACGTCCGGGTAGTGGCTCTCGTTGAACGCCTTCTCCAGCTCCTCCAGCTGCCAGCCCGTGAAATTTGTCCTGGTTCGTCTCCGTTTACAACCGGGGCTCTCTTTGTCTGGATCTGCGGAGTCTGCGGCGGTGGACGGGTGTGTTGGTGAGTGTGTGTCTACATCGCTTTCTCTCTTTAGGAAACATGGTAACCAAGTAACCAAGTAACTCGGCTTGCACAATTTGACAGGCAATACTACTACTACAACAACTACTAATGATACTACTACTACTACTACTACTAATACAAATAATAATAATAATTAATCCTACTAAAATGCAGGAGATTTAACAATAATAATAATATTCCTGAACAGAAAACTTTGAATTCAGTTTACAGCAAGTTTTCCTCTGGAGGATGACCCCCTAAATATGTCCTTAGTGTTCAAATTGGGGTTTATATCATATACAAAAAAGTCCTTAACAAAGAAAAGAGCCAGGCCTACCTGACAGTTTGAAGTGCTGGCTGTCCGGCGACAGCAGCGGGTTGGAGCTGACCACCGAGGCCGAGCAGGAGCCGTTCAGTAATCCGTCTATGGAGAAGGGGACGGCGGCTGCGGACTGCAGCTGGTGCGCGCCGGACAGCTCGTAGACGTGCTGCTGGTGATGGTGGTGGTGGTGGTGGTGGTGGGCACCGAGCGGGTACGGAAAGCCCACCAGCCCGCCCAGGGAGCCTCCGAACTGGGCGTGAGGATGCTCGAGGACCCGGCTGTCCATGCTCGCCCGGGCTGCGGCGGAGCCGAAGTGACGATGAGGAGGGAGGCAGTGTGGCTGAACATGCAGTCTGGGAATTCAAGAAAAAAGTCAGGGAGACGCGGAGGAGGAGAGAAGAGAGGGTGAAGGCGGAGGAGACACAGCCGTCTCCCGCGGCCCCGGTACGGTGTGTGAGGTGGGGGAGACCCGGGTTGGAGCTGCCTCACATTCCGGTTCAGTCGGGATGTGAACCCTGCGCCTCTACAGCTCATTAGCACTCCTCCATCTGCTCGGGCCAATAAGAAACGTTAATCGTTCTGTGACGTCACAGACGCGGTTAATGGAAAGGTAGAGCGAGAGAGAGAGAGAGAGAGAGAGAGAGAGAGTCCTTCCTGTGTTTTTTTTTTTGTTTTTTTTCGGATCGATCACTAATTACACTTGGCTCCGTCCGTTAATTCAGCCCTGTCCAAACAACCAGGCCAGACGGGAAGAGCCCGCTGACTCCATTTAATTCACAGTGAACATACCTGTTTCTTGGTTTTCATGAGGTTTTCTTTCAACAAAAGCATCTCGCTTTCGTTCTCGTCTGCGTGCGTGCGCGCTCCCGCGACATGTAAGTGTTCTAGGAGGGCATCCAGGGCCGGATTGATCCAATAACAGCTGTTTCTCTCATCCTCGTTTTCGTTGTGAGCTGTCACATCACATATTAAACTACAAGACTCTCTTCATCCACAGTCCCCAACACACACACACACATTTGGAAAATACTTTCCAGTGTGTTTCCAAAGCTGCATCTTCAGAACAACTTACAGGTGTTAGACAACTTGCAGCACAATGTAATGTTGCAATTCAGTTTGAAGAGATTGAAGATGTTCACGTGATTTTTTTCTCTTTTGGGCTGCGTGAATGTTTTCATTCATAATCCAGGAAACAGCAGGTCCATGGGGAAACAATTACACACCACTGGACATGACTTTGGCTTTGAGCCAATGAAGACGTGCCTTCAACAATAGGTGAGATTGTTATGTCAGCGTTTTGATGTTTAGTAGGGAACTTGATCATTTGTTATTATTACTCACTCGTTGTTATTTATTTGTGAATACTGCCCAACGTAACTGATGGATGCAGAAAACAGCTAATTTAATTAAATCTAAAGGTTCATCGGACTGATTATTGGTATAATTTAAAAGTCAGTGTTTTGATTTAGAATCTGAGCCAAACCAATTATCAGCCCCAAATGATCCTCTAGTTTGAGGCATTTACAGACATAATCACCTAAATCGTAATTGGACAAGTGATGGAATATTGAGCAGAGAATCTGGAACAGCCAGTGAGAGTCATCAGCTGCATGGTGTATTGTCCAGTAGCAGTATCTGGCCCCATCAGACAAGAGTCTGTCCTCTCAGCTGTGACTGCGTCCAAAGCTGTTCTTTGGATTTCGAGGACAGTTGATAACTGTCCAACGCTATCATTCATATCTGATTTTATGTTCGACAAGAGTTGATGCTCGCAGTGACTATGACTATGATTTAAACTAAAGACTCTGATATATGGAACGGTATGGTACAGTACATGGCGTGGTACAGTATGTGTGGCCATGGGTATGGTGTATGGGTCTCGGTATGCTATACGGATATGGTATATGGTTTTGGTATATTACATGGTATATGGCAGTGACCTACTGTTGGAGCTTATTCACCTTTTTATGGTCTCACCTTTACTTTTGAATATGTCTATGCTCCTTTGCTTCTGAACAAAAGCATTGATAACCTGTTTGTACAAATTTTCCTCATCATCCCTCAGCTTTAAAAGTCTTTCTGTCTCAATGGAGATCGTTGGTCTTCCTTTCATTATTACCTCCTTCTTTGCTTGAACGTCCAGTTTAGAAAATCGTTTGAGCTCAGATCTGTAATCCTCCTAAGGCCAGACGAGAGAAATGTAGACTTTAGCTTGCTGTCACTTATTCTGCGGCTGAGGAGTCGCAAGACGAATCCCTGGGATCATGAGTGCCCCCTACCATGAGGCAAGAGAACTGTGTGCCCCACCTAGTGCCTCTTCCGAGCCATTTTATGATCACACAGCTCATGAAAGTCATTACACACATACAGATGTGGACCAAAAAAAATTACATTCATATAGAAAAAGTGTTTGAACATTTTAATAGAGACTTACAGAGAGAAAGCGATACGGTCTCCCTGTTAGCAGCCAGCAGTCATTGTGTAATCCACTGTGAGGCATGGGCAGCTGCTGCCTCACCACATGTCTTTTCTCAGTATTTCAATAGTAACTGTGAAAATTCATTGATTTTGAGTAAAAAATCAATGAAAATTTGTGAAGTTAAATGGTACAGTAGCACAAATCACTGGATAAATATAACCATTTAATTTATGGTGTGGTAAAACAGACAAACAATGTATTTTCGAAGTACTTTGCTCAAAAAGTACATGTGTCAGCTTAGATTGTAGTTGGCATCAATTGGCTGCGACGCTTCACTCGTTTAGTGTCCAGACAATGACCCTCCTCACATTCAGATTCACCTCTAGCATTTGTGGTTTTGACTGACTTAGCAGCCACAAAGATGATGCACTTGGGTACTAATTGCTGTGTTGTGTTTTTTTTTTTATCAAAGCGCCCAGACCCCAACAGAGTTGAGGATGTCAGGGATGTAGCTGAGTTTCATTTGAGTGTATTTTATTTCCATCTGAAGTGTGTGCACTGGAAATACGAAAGCAAACAGAACTAATACAAGTGGCACTGCTAAACAACTAAACAACTACCAACTAAAATTCTATAAATGTGAGTGAAGCTGCAGGGATCACAAATAAGTTCAACGTTAGGAATAACACCTCTGACATGCTGTCACCGTCATAATCCAAAACGCAGGCTGTCCGTTTCAGTGTTGACCTAGTGCTGCAAGTGAAACTCATGGAAGTCACTCGCTTCCTTTGCAAAGTCAGATGCAAAAACATACATAAAACGAAAAACATAAAATTATTGTCATGGCATAGGGAGAGAGTAGAGGATGCCAACTATGCCAAAGGGTGCCTGAGGGAATGGATGAGAAGGTTCTAAAATCAGCTGAGTTAACATTTAGTTTCTCTCATTTATGCTAATCCATTATTACACACATGTACTTCCAGGAAACACAAATTACTGCTCTTCTAATCACTCAAACTGGAGGAAGAACTGCAGTTATATCCAAAATTAGTTGTCATTGTGATGTGCAGTTACAGTCCAGTTACTACATTTGTTAACTGACAATACAAAACCAAGATAATCTATAAATAGAATGAAGTTATTTTATTATATCTGCCACTGTTGTTTTACAGTCCAAAAAGCCACTTCAGTAAAACTAAGTAGAGCATGTTGAACAGTTGAGGTCTGCCTGATTAGGTTGACTGTTGCATTAAGGATCTTGTCTAATGGAAAATGCGGAGAATGAAAGCATCTATTGGAAAGTGAAAGGTTTTCCAAATTTTCCATCATGGCACAGGCCAGAAGCAACTGGGTGTCCAGGTGGACATCTTCGGGGAAGCCGCGGAGGGAGACAAGGGCAGAAGAGGGAGCGAAATATTATGCATATAAATTGTAAATGGTGTCGCAGGGGCCAAATCTTGCCCGAGGCGGTGACTGCTTCATTTTGTGTTAAATTTCTTGACAGAAAGACACTGACGTGCTGGTGAATACTGAATGGTAATCAGAGCTGGTTGAATAAGTGCCCCCCCCTCCCTCTTCCATTACTGTGAATTAATTCAACTTTATTTATCCAATTTTCTGGAGCTGACAGAATGTTAATTTGAGTTGAGATTTCTCTCTGCTGTTCTGCTGGTGACCCGTAGCCCTGGGATTGGCGTGTTGTAATAACCTGAATCTTTCACCAGAAGCTCCGATAATTGTTACCTTATTAGCATGTAAATTGTTTAATTAATATTATTATGAAGAAGCATATAATCCCTCCGTTACTTGACCCCGGGTCCATACATGAGCAGGCTTTCTGCATTTCAATGTCTAGTTTTAAATGGACTCTTTAATGTTGCCTCGTTGTCTGACTCTCATAAGCCCTCTTTCCTCAATCTTAGTGCGACTTTGAACGGCTTGAGAGGCGCGTTTGATGTCACCCCCATCTCCAACTCCCTTTTATGCTCCCTATTTCCTTTTTATTTCTTTACTCCTCTTTCTGATGTTTATTTATTCCCCCCGCCATTTCTGAACATCAACATCTTTCTTGTCATTTGCTTATAAAAGCTTTTATATCTCACCCCCACCACCACCCACCACATCCACCCACCCCCTCACTTTCTCAGTGGCTGTGCGAGCCAAACACACGTGGTGTTCAATGAAAAGCCCCCCTTGACATGAGGTCCTAAGAGACCGCAGCATTTAAATTCCCTTTTCTTCGTTCCTCCTCCTTTTTTTTCGTGGGGCACGAGTGACATTGTCAGATGCTAGCTTTAATTAACTTGATAATAAGATGGGTGACTCTCATGCAGGCCAGGGTTTGTCCTGCCTGTGTAGCCTCCAGCCCTACAGACACCCCCACCCCCACCCCCCAATCTTTGTACAGGCCCCACAACTAAATGTGCGCTCCACAATCTATAACCAAAACAAGACATTGCTGAGATGACACTCAGATGACACTTTGATGGCAACCGTCATCAAAGTCTTGTAGGGAACACTGGAGTTGAAGTAGCCAAAAACATTGTTGGGCAACTGAGAGATTTCTGCATTCACTAAGTAAACCAACCATCATGATGCAACACAATGAAGTAACATAAAATACCTTAGTGAACAGAAACTGCTTTTCGTTTTGTCTGAGACACTTAGATGCATAAGTGGGTTAAAAATGACCCAATGAGGTCTGCAAGTATTCACTGTTTAAATCAGTTAAAAAGATAAATAAGCTATTTCAGTCCAGTGTGCTAATGAACATTGTGTAAGCTCAATGCAATTCAACCATAAGGCTTTCCAAACACATTAACTGACCTCAAAGAACCACAATGAGTTCTACTCTCCACTCCAAATTATCAGCCACAAGTGTTACCAGATTTATTTCACTAGGTCTTCAGATCAAGTAGAGACGTGTCCTTGAGCAAGACCGAGTTGCTTAGCACCTTTCATGGCATCTGAAGGATGTGTACTGTAAAATGCTTCCATGAATCCATGTTTCGTGCTCGTAACAGCCAGCCAGAGGATTCCAGCCTCAGCATACCAACCTCACCTCCAGAATTTGTGGAGCTGACCTGCAACCTCCTGCAACCAAAAATAGTTACTACAATTCATCTCCGATTCCACGTTTTGTTTGAGACTAAAATTCAGTCTGGACAGAAACAAGCTCAAAAGCTACCGCGAGACATCTGACGTCAGTTGAGGGGACAAAGCTGTCAACAAACAAATGTGGCTGCCGCAAATGCGATTTGGAACATGCATGTAGAACAAAGTCCCCTGATGCCCAGCAGGCAACCTTACAGAACTAGTTGAACATACAAATGTCTAGAAATTCCCAGCCCGCACTACACAAAATAAGCATCTCTTCTAATCTATTCGCCTCTTGAGAGAGTGAATCAAGGTATGTTTTAATTAGCCAGCTAAGGTGATGCAATGGAGAGGTAATTACTCAAATGCTGCGTGGAAGTTAATTTTTAACTATCTGGAATGAAGTCACTCATTATTTAGTCGATTGCCTGATAATTAAGAGTCTAATCTAAATTAATTGTTGGGAGGGTTTTCTGATTGTGTATGCTTGATGCAGCTGAAAACATGGCAAGTGCTTTTCCAATTAAAAACGAAATGATTAAACAACTTGATGTTTTGTGTTTTTTTCCTGTCATTTTTACACAAACCTTTTCACTCACACAAAGAGCTTTGATAATATAGATTGGGAGAGAACCCATTTCCAGCCCAGAGTCCCTCTCCCTTCATGCAATTAGAAACTTTTCCTCTAATTATTGAGTGTAATTATGCAAAAGGTAACTGTTTAAAAGTTCTTTCATTTGACTCTTGTTTGATGCAGTTTAAATCAATCCAAGTCCTGCTTCTTTATGTCATGTAAACAAAAGCAAAACCTTTTTTTCTAAAGCTGCAACGATTTCATTTAAAACAGATTTTATCACCTGTAATATGCCAAAATGCTTGAAATAGTTCACAATGCCATTTACATGTTATCACTTGGATCTCCCTCCTTTTTGCTTTCATCTGCAAACCCCCTTTTTCCTCGTCTCTCTTGGCACAAGCCGCTCAGAATTAGACCTAATTAACCCCCCAGCCCCACACGAGGAAAACTATGCAAAGGAAAGCTTTAAAATATAATAATGACAGACTTTGACATGTATACACACGTGGCCCAATGAATTAAACCATGTCGTGTCCATCATCACATCTGATCATAGACACCGCATTCGACCAATGGCTACTGGACTACTGGAGCCCCAGAAACCATCTGGCAGGAGTGACATGGTGCTGGGGTGGAAGCAAGTGGTGACAGCCTCCTCCTTCTTTGAACATGCCCTGTAGATGTGTTCAAACCAAATTTTCCACTTACATATCTTTCATGAAAAACTGTATGGACTTCAAATTTAAGGACTGGAATTGATGAAACAGCAGCAGGAAGTTCTGGCACAGGCAACATTCACAGGCTGTATGTTTTTATGTTTTACAGTAAATCTGTTGATCATCATTAAGCTGAACTAAACGCCCAAAGTAGACGTGCACTCCAAGCACACACCTCCATCACATGTGCCTCTGAGTTTTAATCAAGGTTGATGGAGTATTAGCTGAGAAATGATCATTATATGCAGTCATGCCCCAGAGGTTTGGGCCGGTCAAATGTTGATATTGAAATATTGAACACTTCTTAAAATCACCCCCACGAGGATGAATATTTAGATTCAAGTGAAACGTCCAGGTTATTCTACAATAAGAAGCTACAAAAACATGTATATGCCATTTTTTAATGAAATCTTTATACCATTGTTAATTGACTTCCTTTCCTCAGAAACTCATGATGATTCCTCTAGTGATCACTGGCACGTTACATTATCCATTGACCACATCAAACTCAATCTATTGCAAAGGCTTTCATTCAAAATAGCTGGCATTTTTGTACATTTTGTACATTTTGTTATTAGCATTAGCATCAACAAAAACATCTTTCTCTCCCATTGGTATTTTTTGTTGTTTCACATCAGTCATGGTGAATCATGTCTCAACTTGCTCCCACAAACCTAATTTTGCAGGATAGTACGATAGTACAAGTAATCAATGCATAAAGACATCTGTCAGTGAAAGCAAAAAACTCACATGCTCTTCCACCAAGCACAACAGGATGATCCCCTGGAATATTCCACCCTATCATATGCCTAATTGTCTACCACTGCTTGTTTACATAAATACAAACTGCTGCAGGGGATGGGTGGCGGTGCAGGGGGTGGGGGTGTGTAGGAGTGTTTCGAGTCAGTACACTGTAGGACAGAGCTGGAAAATTAATAAAAATTTGTGGCAGATAATTACTTATCAATTAAAGCTGTTATCCTGCCTAATTAGGCAGCGTTCATTAAATTCAGCCAATTTAAACCTTAATCAAAGCTAGCAGGGCCTGACAGCAGAGCAGGAATCAGTGGATGAGGCGCCACCCAGTGGAAGAGAACGGTAAAGACTCCCCCAGGGTGTGTACGTGCATGCGTTTCTATGTGTGTGTTTTTAACCTAAAAATGACTACACTAACAGATATTTGTGAGCTCAGGTGTCTGATTAGAAATTAAATTGAATTAAATTGTTCACAAAGTTAACATAAAAAGTCCATTTATTTATTGGGCCTCTAAGGCCCCAAAAGCAGGAACCAGTAGGTATGTGATATGAGGTGCAGGAGTGAAAGTATTTGAAGAACATTTAATGTCATGTTTTTTTTTAAGATGCGGTATAGTACTATGTTTTGTATTTAGTAGTAATTATTACCGTAATAATAGCTAAGTGCACCCATGGCTGATTTCTGAGGACTATGAGTTTGTTTGAGGTATTTTAAACGATCACATCATTAAATAAGCTGCTCAGATCTGCATAGAAATCTATGACGTACCTGATAGTGATATGACTGATGACTACTGTTGTAAAACAACCCTTTAAGAAACTCTGTTTTACCATTGGGTGAACACGTCCTGCAACTTCTGGTCTCAGCTCCGATTTTAACCCCTTCATGTCCATGGACTTCTGGGGCCAATTGAAAACAAAGCACGTTCTTCTCAGGCGCCCCAGCACAAGCAACGACTTAATTAATATTGGCTCTTGTTTGGTCTTGTTAATGAATGAGTGAATTATGCACCTCTGGGACACCGCCTCCCCAATCGCTTTGAATTATCCCCCTAACCCCCCCTCCCAATCATTGTCCTCCAATTTCCGTCGTCTGATCCTGCACCGTTGGGGATCCTGTGTCCAACCAGACCACCACACACTACACACACTTCCCCTGCTGACTCCATCTGTCTGTCTTTGTCCTGCTCAGGTCTGTTTCGGTTCATTGTCTCTGGCATATTTATTGTTTTAAATTCAATACTCAAATCCTCAACTGATGGTGGCACATAACTTCCATCCCATTAACTTGTTGGAGAGGGCGGAGGCTAGTCGAACAAAAACTGGCTGTAATTTGATACACACACACACACACACACACACACACACACACACACACACAATCTCTGTGGTCAGACGGGGAAAAGGAGAATCCATATTATTTGCATTAAAAGCCTTGCACCGTGAAATTCATTTCTAATTGCAAAGCAGGGTGCTGTGTGTCTCATGCAGATTGGGGGCACGTGTGGAGAGAATCACACATGGAATTGGTTGGTTTGTGATGTGCTAACACAGAATGTATGATGACAGATTGCAATTATCTCGTTATTGTAATTGTCAAAGTCAATTTACTGCATGTTGACTGCACCAGGCCACATGGAGGTGAGCAGCTTTTACCCACCGCCGCCTTTATTTTTAAAGGCGTTGGTGGATTGTGACATGATCCACTAACTTACAACACAAATACACACTGCTGCCAGGCCCTCATCTCATAATGACTCTGCCATTGAGATTTAACTTTCCTCAGTTTCACTTGTACATGAAGTGAAGAATGTGTGTGTCAGCACCTGCTGACAACCCAGGACCTACGCTGTCTATGTAAGGGGACATTCTGCTCAATAGTTCTATATATGTTACTGATCTGAGTTCTTCAGTGAGTCCTTAGTCCCATGAAGCTTTCTGTGATTCAAACAAATCTCTTCTGGTCACTGCTGATGGTGAGTTATAGGCCCCATCAGGCTCATGTTCTGTGGCGGCAGCGCCCCCTTGTGGTCAAAAGGACACCGTGCAGGTTGTTCTATGGACTCATTATCTACCTGTGCTGAAATTAAATTTATACAAAATGTTATTTATTTCAACATAATTATCCTCTACATATCTAATACTGGATGTAGTTCAATGAGATTTGTCCTCAAGGTTGTGGAATATCTGGTTTATTTTTTCATTTAATTATCATTATTTTTTTTCAATATGGACCTTGGATCTTTTGTGTCTTTAATTAAAGTAATTAAAGTAATTCAAAATCGGATGTGACAAGTTAGATTTTGTCACATCTGCGGACCTTTAGCCCCACTGATTCATGTATAAAACATTTGCTCACATAATGTATCTGAAAATAACAAATATATAAAATATACATACACACATATGTGCATAGGATTCTTCAACCCGTGTGAATAAAACAGACAGTAACAGTCTCCATGAGACGTAGTACGTCGGCGTCAGTGGGAATGAATCCCATTGGCTGTCGGGGGGGGGGACGACGCGCGCACACCTGAATCCGTTCCACTTCGTTAAAGCCGTTACTTCCTTTTTTAGCAGATGTCCGAAGTTTTGCGTGTGTTTGCGGTGTGAAGTTCGACGTGATGGCTGAACCTCGCAGAGTTCAGCTGACCTCTGTGACCTGTGCTGCGCCTCCAGCTGACCAACCCGCAGTGACGTCCACGTTTTCTGAGCAGGTTCAGGTCAAACGTTCCGACCGACCAGCCGACTCGGTCCGACTGGTCGTCGCCTTGTTTGAACCCGATGAACGGAGCTTCCCGGAGTTCAGCTACAGTCAGCTGATTGACGACAACGTGGGTTTCAGTTTTCAAATCCAATGTAAAGAACTGTCTTTTTGTTTAGTTTTATTTTTTTACGTTAAACGCAACTGCCCCCAAATGTAACAACCTCTCTAATGGGCCTATTGAATATCAACCTGGTAGTTTTTGTGTAATCACATACAAGTCTTAACACTTTTAACGACAAAAAATGTATCAAAACGCACGTTATTTAGATCAGCTGTTACAGATTGTTTCTAATGTTTTTACATTTCCCTTAAGATTGCCTTCTGTCTACAGGTAAGTACTAAAGGAAAGAACATGAAATGAGTGTTGGGCCATAAAAGTAATCGCCTTTGTTGTGTTTTCTTCTTTTCTTCGAAATACAATTTGACAGTAACAAATGAGATCATTATAATTATAACTGCCATGTACATATATATGTGAAATATGTGCCAAATATGATGATGGATAAAAACTGAAAAGATCATGAAGCAAGAGTGACTAAAGTATTCAGTTTGATTGATACCTGTTTCCTCTCAATACCTAGATTCTCTATTCATTCTCTATTGTCCTTCTGTGAAATATGCATCTTGGAATCAGAGATGTTTGACGTTTAATCATCTTTGTTGACAACAAATGAATGTTGTATTGCAGCCTTCTGAGACATAGTGAAATCCCTGAATGAAAATCCAACGTGTGCTATATACATGTAGATATACTGTCAACCCTTCAGTAAAATGTGTAATGGGTGGGTTTTAACTTTCCAGCTCAGCCATGGGGCAAAAGATAAAGTCCCTCTGAGCAGATTTGAAGAGGAAGAAAAGCAACAGAACGATGAGTTGGCTCATATTGCGAAGAAGTTGGAGGAAAAATATGTGAGTATGCTCAAACTGTATGAATTAATGTCATTAGTCAAGTCAAGCACTAATCCAATACTCCTCATCCTTTTTGCAGGGTAAACCAATGAAAAAGAAAGATCGAGTTCAGGACTTGATTGATATTGGATACGGTTATGATGAAGAAGATTCTTTCATTGACAACTCCGAGGCTGTGAGTTCAACGTTAACATTTACAATTACAATATACTTATGTGTGTCTCTAGCAGAAGCCTCTTTCCAGAATATACAGTTAAATCAGCTTAGGTGCTATCTGTGTGCTGCTTTCTCAGGAACTGATGAGATTCTGAACAAAGAAGGATATTTACATCATAACCCTGAAACATCTGTTAGATGTTCAGTTGCCATCATGCTCATCTCCAGACATGTTTCTCTTGCTGAGATCCAGATTCCAGAGTCTTCACCCTGAGCCCAAATATTTGCTGATGTCTTTCTTTTTTTCTTTCATTTCTTTTTTTTCTGGCGACTTTCACCTATTTCTATCTAAACCTCATCTCTGCAGTATGATGAGTTCGTTCCATCATCTATCACCACCAAATTTGGGGGATTCTATGTCAACTCGGGGGTGTTGCAGTTCCGCAAAGCTTCTGACACAGAGACTGAGGACCTCATGACAGAAGAGCACTCAAACGTAAGCACAACATCTACAAAATGATTTATTGTCTCACAATGCTCCGTTAGTCTGTGCCTCATGGAGGTGTATTTTCCCCCTGTTTAAGTGAAGATGTCAACTCAGATAAACTGTTGCATGGTATCGTCCGGCTTTGAAACCAACTTACTGCAATCATTAATGTTTAGAAACGTAAACTCAATGGACAGGATAAACCAAGAAAGAAACGATGCAGAGACACAGAGGAGATAAAAACTGATGTGGATGCCAAGTCGAGGTGAGACGGTTGACCTGTTATGCTACTGTCTATTGACATATTGACACCTCAGACAACTTCTGTTCAATTCTCATGACTATAATTTTGCAGCACAACATTTGAAACTGCAGTGGAAGATGTTCGAAAGAAGAAGAAGAAGGTTCCTCATACGCTCAGTGTCACCAGCATGCTGAGAAAATTTCAGCGTGAAAAGGAGCGTCAGAGGCAGAAAATGGACAGAGCTAATCCGAGGAGAGTTGCAGCTATGGGTACACCCACGATCCCGCTTTGCCCGGCAGATGCGGCCGGTGGTGGGGGCTCAGGTTTGGCTGACCCTCTGCTCACTCTGATTGGATCGACCAATGACCACGCGCTTCTCCAAGCAGCTAGCGCAGGGGATTTTGACATTGATCTGGACACCCTGCTCGATGTTAATGAGGAGACGTTTTTGCCAGGTTTGGCTCCACAGCCTCCAAAAGGGACACAGCTTCACCAGGTCAAAACTGACCAGACCTGTTCTACCGCTTCCTCTGATGCTGAACCACAACCATCCAATCAAAAGAGTACTGACCTGCCAAGACCAAGTCCTGAATCGGAGGCGAAGACTGCTCCCCTTCACCCGTACAGCCCTCTGCCAGAGGGGCTTTCTCCAGAATTGGAAGGCAACATTCAGAAGCTCCTGGTTGTAAGGTCCACCTTTGTGCTTGTCTTGACCCATACAACATTTATGAATCGTACGTATTCTCACACTGCTCCTTCCAGGCTGCCAAGACCTCAGAAGGAGAATCTAAACTCAAGTTCTTCACCCCAGAAATCAACTCAGTCCTACTTGAGTAAGTTATCAGACTATGAATACTTTTGGCAAGTACCTGAAACATTAAAGTGTCACTGAATCTCCTCTTCACAAAGAAATTCAAGAACGTCCTCAATATAGGCAGGGCAGTTGCACGTTTTCACATTTTGGTGATGTGAAATGAAAGATGCCAGTCACAGTCGTCCAGAGCAATGTGAGCTGTGAGGGCAGGGGATGCTTCTTTCATAGCAAAGGTGGAGGGTGAAGAAGAGGGAGATGTTGCATGTTGTTGGGTCACTAATGAACACTTTCTGACTGTATCTTAATTCAGGATTGAGTTTCAGTGTCGGGAGCAGGGCGGCCAGTTGCGCTCCAAAGTATATACACACCTGTCGTCTTTCCTGCCCTGCAGCAGAGAGGCGCTCCTCAAGCGAGTAAAAAGACTTTTGCCCAATCAAACAGTGAGTAGTTTTATGTTGAGGTAAAGTGTTTTTCTTCCTGTCTCTTTGCAGCCCGTAAGAATGTTGTTTTTGAATCTGACGCTAACCAGGAGGCTCCCCTGAATGTGGAGGATCCCATTCAAAAACTCAAGGATGCCGTTGGTCGAGCTATGCCCGTGCAGATTGCATGTTTCCACGAGAGCTGCCAAGCATATGAACAAATCAAGTCTTCAAAGTGAGTTGGTTTTGGGGTCATGAAAAATCTTAATTGAAAACTTTTATTTTTATTGGCTGCAAATTTAGGAACATGTATAAAAGTTCTTCTGAACATATGAATGTGTGATTGTGATGGCAGAAGAATGATGCTGAAAATGTTGTGGATTATGGTTGAAAAATATAAAACTGTCAAATTTGGAAACACCACCTGTACTAATACTGTACTAATCACATCAGGACAACAGAGGAGAGGAAAGACGGCAAACAGAAGGCAACTCCCGGCTCAGAGGACAGTGTGGAGGAGAAGGGGGGAAAAAGAGGAGGTCCTAGGAAGTTGTTCCAGTGGAATGAGGAGATCAGGTGAGAGTCCATGGACTTTAACCCAGCTCATACTAGAAATTCCTCTTTAAGACGTAGCTGAACTTTAGTGAAACCTTATCTTTTTATTTTCGTTAATGCAGGGAGTGCTTGTGCCATGTTTTAAAGGCCAAAATGGACAAATATGAAGGAAAGGGGAGCCTTGAGATGGACGAGTACCTTAAAACTTTGCTGGATAATGATATCAAATCGATTTGGCCTAAAGGCTGGATGCAGTCAAGGTTTGTTGTTTTAAAGACAAAAATCAACTCCATGTTGACTCTTAAACGTACCCTCATGACTCATTTGTTAATCAGGGTCCTGATGAGGGAGAGCAAGAAACTTTTGGGCCTCTTCACCTCTTTACCGTGAGTACATATGTCCAGTTCTTCACTGATCTCACATTGTTGACAGCTCATTAAACACTCATTTCACATGACATAACAGGGGAAAGAAGTCCAGGTCTGAGAAGAGAGCGTCTTTGAGTGATGCCGTCACAGTGTCCAATACCAGCTGCTGTCTCCAGGGACCCACAACACTTAAAGGACTGTCCCAAGGATTTGACAGCGAGGTCAACAAAGTCTCCAACATATCTACTTTAATTCCATCTGATACTGTGAAGGAGGAAATTGCTGAAGAACGAGGTTTGGTCTGGGATGTTAACTCTTCCACTCCTGAAGACACGCACAAACATATGGCCAGCACCACTTCTGCTCCCATTCCTTCATCGGTGAGCCCTGCTGATCAGTCATTGGCTCCAGAGCAGTCCCTGTGCGTTTCCCAGGAGCTCCTGGCAGCAGCTGTCGAGAAATACGGACGTTCAGTACACTGGAGCTTCAGCGCCCCCACAGGAAGTCCTCCTATTCCTCCACCGCCACCACAGTGCAGTCCGATCAATTTCCCAGAGGGCAGAATGTGTCACGTGACCTTGCCTCACCTCCTGCAGGACCTTACCAAACATGGAGATGACAACCAGGTGCAGATGATCTCTGATGATGATGATGATATTATCATGTTATGATCAACAGAAAGTTTTTGTTTTTTGGGTCAAATTCAAACGCATGATGAACTCTAACATTTAAGTCTAGACAAATGTCTGTAGCACAACTTATCGAGATGGTCCCCATTGATGAGCAGTAGCTCAGCTCTATTATGCAGGTGTGAGGCGTTAGCTTGATGGCCAACCGGACAACATCGAAACAGTAGTTAACGAATATGCTACTTTCCAGCATATTCCCATCTCTAGTCTTTGATGGATGTAGACTACAAGGGAGCCATTGTTTTTGAACAGCTGCTCATTTTCCATCAATGCAGACTTCTTGTGCAGAGAAGTAAACCTGAAGATGAGGCTCTGGTTCTGTGAGACACATCTCAACAGATCAGCTGTGATAACCCTGTACTTAATTTGAAATTCAAGTGACCTTAAAATGATAAATAATAAAGATATATTGCAGTTTCTTTCAGTCACTTTTGTCTTCACACAGAACAGTAATCTTTTTTGTCACTTCACCTTACAGTATCAAACGGTGTCATCCACCCTTTAATTTATCATTGCTATCCTTTTTACCAGCCATTGCCCTGGCATTATAAAATTACTCATTTTAAACTGGCTGAAGAAATCTGAAGCAAAAGATTGTTTCTGTTGGGTAGATTTTAATGTCAGACAGTAAATGCACAAAAGATCTCAGAACAAAATTGAGAAGGTCAGACACTTTTGGGCAGCACAGCAAATCGGATATATGTACACCATTGATCAGAATTAAAGTTTGAAAGAATCGGACTCTGACCCACTGACAGTCTGAAGATGTATGTTTCTTCCTGGAGACAAGTACCTGGCAGAAGCCCTTGAGAATGGAAAAGCACTCTGGGTTTGTGGAGTAGTGAAGAAGAAGTAGGAAGATTTACCAATGGTCCCTAATGCAAACATAAAGCTTCATTTATGTTCACTGGCAAATATTTTCACAGCAGGAGCGGTTCGTCCTAACAACACGAAGACAATCACTAATGACATTGCATCGTTTGGCTGTCACAGCAAATTCAATAACTGGGTGAGCAGGATGGCCAGCAGCAAAAATCTGTTACATGTGGTCGTATTTCCTAGAAAGAGAAGAGACAAATGAAATTAATCAGTTCTGGATGAGCATGAAGCACTACGTTGATTTGTTTCATTAACAAGAACTTACCACCACCAACCAGGACCTCCACCTCCACTGTTTGGACCTTCAGGCCATTAAATCCTTTTGCCAAGACTGTATATTTCCCAGCATGCTCTAATTGTGAGTGAGTGGGTGGGGCAACCACCTGCCCATCTTTGAGCCAGGTGATAAGTGGTTTGGGGTTTCCTCTGACCTCACAGCTGAAGCGCTCTCCAACTCTCACCTGAAGTTTTGCAGGACAAAGGAGCTGTGGACCAACTACGAGGAAAAAATAATTTAGAGTGAGGTAATGGAAGGGAAGACAGTGGATGAGGCAATGTTTTGAGAGGAAGTAGCTCATAGGTCCTATGAAAACTCAAGTAGGTCTCTTGATGGGGGACTGGAGAGGAAACACATTCACACAGCAGTAACGTTTGCTACCTCCTGTTCTGGCCCATACGTAGAAGATGAATCATTCTAAACCTGTTTCACTTCACTGAATGTTAGTGATTCACTCACAGCACACGGTTGCAGTGAGTTTCTGCGATGTCACCACTAGAGGTCCTTCAGCCTGAAGTTGTAGCTTGGCTTCACACCAGTACTGGGCTCCATCGTCATCTTTACTTGGCCTGATGGAATGAGTGAATGTCTCTGTCACTGGTATCTTCTCCGTGTTTTTGGATTGTAGTCTGGCAAGTGTTGTCGATCCCCTGTAGAAGGTCACAATGAGCTTTTCAACAGGAGCAACATCCCGGACCGTACACTTCAAAGTGTACTGATGGTGCTCAAACATCCGCCCGGTGTGATTCGCGACACTGATGGACACGCTGTCTGGAGGCTCTGTGAAAGACAAAACCAGAATGAAATGTCGATGCATGTGGCAAAACAAAGGAAACTGAGTATCAACTCACTGTAGACTATGACAGGGAGGTTAAGGTGGCAGGACCCTTCCAGATCAGATGTTGCATAGCACATTGGCTTGATGTTCCACTCAGTCATCCTGTCCACACTCCAGACCAGATATCGATCCATGGTGGGTTCAGGGGCCACCTAAATTTGTAAACAGCAAAAAACTGTCCAATGGGCAACAGCAGTTTTACAGCTGTTTCTTTCTAGAACTGTAAACCTGTCAAGGCTGTTCTGCAGTGCTGGGTTATTGCAGTCATGACTCGCCAAGTACTCAACAAGTTTAGTTTTCTTTATTTATTTTATACTTTAAGACAGCTCAGTCGGATGGGACTACTGGTATGGTAACCACATATACTGTACATGCTAATGCAGCGTAATTCACATGAATAGTGAATTTACAGTCACAGATATACCATCTCCTCTATTCATTTCCTGTTCTCATTCGCTTGTAGTAAAGAAACACATTTCATTTTTTTAAATTTTATTCACTTCATAGAACATTCCTACCAGTGAGACCACCCATCCCAGCAGAGAAAACCCCATCCTGGATACTGAGCAGTTAACTGAGACTGGATCTCCAAACCTACAACAGAAGTTGTACAACAAAATTTGAGTGAGTCAGTTTCTTTTTTTTCAGTATTTTCAAAGGATGGCAGAGAAGACTTATTAGAGAGAGACAAACTCTAAGAAAAGCTTTTATCTAATCAAAGTGGGACACGGGAGCACCCGTACCTGACCACCAGAGTGGAGGGTGACATCCTCAGAGAGCAGTGGGCCTTTTCTTTCGGGTCTTCCGTGTTGCTGATGTAAGGAGGGATGCTGAGAGAAGGAGATGGGAATGATGGGAGGATTGTTGGGAGGGCAGAGGGAGGTGAAATTTGTGATGGAAGAGGAGCAGATGTGTACATGGAAACAGGTAATGAGGTAGCTGAGGTCAAAAAGGGGGATGATTTGAGTAAGAGAGAGAAAACACCTGTCATGTAATACATCAGGAATGTATTATCTGATAACATGGTTACTATATAGTGATAATTATACTGTACATCTCTTTATTTCTTGCTGCTTTGTTTTGGAACAGAATGGAGCTATATGTACATAGTAATTACAATCACAGCGATAAGATGTTTTTATCTTGGTTTTGAGAATTGTATGAGTCATTTCCATTGTCCTTACATGGGTTACAGGCAGGGTCACTTGTATTTGCCATCTTGTGAAAATAATAGTTTTTAGCTGATCTATTGTGAACCATTGTTTCACTGCTCACTGAATACACCCAGTGTGTTCCTCTGAGGAAGGAAGGACACCCTGCCCAAGTCAAAAGAACTCGCTCCTCTTTTCTACCACCATTGTTCCACAGAATCCTAAGGGTTGGTCTATCCGATGGTCTCATTCATGGTCACTCATTGGTGTGTGTTGTCTCGTGGGATCAGCTGTCATAATGTCTAACAATGATTTCCACCCACACTGCAAAAATATGGTAAGTCTATACAGTTAAATTCAAAATGCTGACATAGTACTGCTATGATTTTTTTTCACGTTTATATAAATTTATGTAAACTTTGTGTGCACCACTTGGGACTTTCTCACCACATAAATGTCAGGCACCAGTGAGTCTGCATCCTTTGAATGGGAACTAACAATAACACTGGATGAACAATCTCAAAGAGAATCTGCTAGAATCTAACCAGTTACACACACACACACGCACACACACACACACACACACACACAGAGCAACATTATTCAAGGTAAGGGAAGACTGAAAGTTGACAGGCACAACCCTTAGGCAGGGATTAGTATAAATTCGTATACTGCAGAGAAAAAAAAGTTTGGACTGATAATTCATACCCTCTTCATATTATAGTCAGTAAGTCTTACAATTGTACATCTCAGAGTTGTATGAGCTCCTCCAGCCTGACCATCTCTTCAGCTGACCAGACAGCTCACGCATCATTACACTCACCTGAACCAAGCAGGAGAAGCAGCAGAAGTGTGACTGTCTGTCCCGAAAAGCACATCCTTCCTTCATCAGCTTCACTGGATCCAGATACCGACTGCGTTTCTAGCTGACGTCTCTCAGGCACTAGTTGCTGGCTGTCGTGTGGCTGTGACTCGGACAGACTTCTGAGAAAACTGGGCACCTCAGGTTTATGTGTGTGTGTGTGTGTGTGTGTGTGTGTGTGTGTGTGTGTGTGTGTGTGTGTGTGTGTTGATGATGATCAAGCATTGGCTTCAGAAACCCAACATGGGCGTTCTCTGTTGGTATATCAGGAGAGGAAGGAAGGGAGGGTCAAGAATAATGTGGTGTAATGCTTCAGCACAGAGGGCAAGTTGGCGTACCACTGTGTGTGTGTGTGTCTGTCAAGCATAGTTGTCACTCATGTTTATTTTCTTTTTTGATTTCTTTTTATTTTGCACAGTTCTGTTGGGTGGGGTTACAGTGGGTCCCTGGTACCTATGTATACATGCCAGTACAGAGTAAGTCACATGGTAATGATATTATTTAGTCACCATCTATACCACCGCCTCAATTCATATGAAGTTGTTCTTACAAGCTCGTAGTGAAGAAATGGTCCCATGCCCCCCTTTCTTCCTCCCCCTCATGATTAACTCTCACCAACATCTGTTCGTATGACGGTATATCTGCCATAGTTTCAATCCATTTTTAAAGTCTGGTGGGGATGTACCTTTCCATAACCTGAGGATATTTTGGGCTGCTGTGACCATCCCGACCTTTATGACAGCAAATTCATGTTTTCACACTCCCATTATTTGTGTTTGGTCGCCCCATAAGCATAATCTTGGTGAGACTGGAATCTCTCTCTCCAGAGCCTTCCACAGATGTTCTCGTACTTACACCCAAAATGGCTGTATCAAATTACGTTTTCATAGCACATGTAGGAAAGTCTCTGCTGTTGTTCCACATTCCCAATGGAGATAATCAGTAATAAACCCCTGCTCTGGAGTCTAGAGTTGGTAATATAAAATCCATGCATTAGTTTATGTTGGGTAAACTTGCCTCTGGCCTCCATGATGTATTTTCCTGAGTTAGTCACTATCCTCTTCCACTCCACCTCATTTAGTTCATATTCCAAATCCCTCTGTGGTATAGTCTTCAAAGTCCTGCAGATATCCTTATTAAGCTCACTGAAATTCTTAATAAAATACCCCTGCTTTGTGTGCTATCTCTTGTAGGTCCAGAAAGTCTCTTGCTGGGTTTGTCCCATCTGTAAATTGCCCTTTTCTGACACACTGTTTAATTCGGAGATATCTCCAAAAGTTGCCCGTTTCTTCTAAGTATTGTTTGTAATTGAATATTATATACATTCTCCATTCACAAATAAATCACTTATTTTACATATTCATTTTGTAAACCAATGTCTCCAAAAAACTGTTTTCTTCCCGATACATATGACCAGGTTATTCCATAGTGAAGCATATATTTGTTTTAGATGTGGCGTACCACACCTTTTGTACACTTCTTTCCAGACCTCCATTGAGTAGTAAAGTCAGTATTGGGTTTGGGGAATGTTCTTATCCACGGGTTTTTCTTGTCCCACAAAAAGTCCTTGACAATACCAACATATTGCTTGAACAGTTGTGGTGCTATACACATCAGTAACTTCATAGAGAGATGAAGAACAAATACTCACATGTATCATATTTATTTGGTTCCCTTCACATCAAATGCATACACATCTCGGCACATGGGCTTCATCAGAGTGTTTGTGATACTGGGCAGATTCAGCTCAGCATTATATGTGCAATAGTAGAGAAAGTACACAGCTTCATGCAACTTGCTTCTCTCCTTTTCTTGTAGACAAACTTCCTGTTCCTGTTGAAACTGAAAGTTTTGAATGTGACATTTCCAGTGCAGTCTGACAATAGTACATCGGTAGACCGTTGGTGACACGGTAAGTTAATTTGGAATGTAATGCTCATTAACAATTTTTTTTGCATATTTTCTGCATGAAGTCTCCTATGTGAGGCCTGATGTGCCTTAGGCTGGTGGAGCCAGAAACTGAGGGTTTTTCTGAAAACCATGTCTGTTTCTTGAGCAGAATTGATGGCTTCACATCTGTTGCTTTGGACACTGGAAGACCTGTATGATGCTACTTACAAAACATTTCTGTGGTGGCTGAATGTTGGACACTTTGAGCACTGGACAGCCATTCCTGCATGTTACTTGGAGAATGCTGCCCGAACCGACACTGTGAGCCAAATGATTGACAGGTATGGTGAAGAGTCTGCTGTTCACATTGCAGTCCAGATCCTGAGGAAGATGAACATGAATAACACTGCAGAGAAGTTAGAAACCATGTACACCAAGGAGGTAAATGGTGAGTCAAGGGTTTTTTTCAAGTAACTTTTTTTTTTGCACATTACTTCCTTTTATTCTTTAACTCGCAGAGGGGGAAAAGGCTGCAGCCTCCAGCTCCGTCTCTGCTTTCACACCTCCTGCTGCTACACTGTCTGCTCAACAAGGAGGTGTGATCATCGCTCCGACAGTTTCTGGTGGCACCTGTGGATCATGGAATATAACAATCAACAAATAAACACATGCATTTGAAGAGTGCAGAGTAGCCCTCCTTCTAGGCATGTACAGATTAAGATTTATTTGTGCCCATGTAATGGGTTAAAACATGTATAATGGGTTAAAAAGCACATTGTGAAATTTGTGTTATTAAAAATGTTTATAAAAGGGTTTAAAAAACAGTTCATATAAGATGATTAACCGCAGAGAATAGACTGTGGTGAAGCTGATAACCAGCTTTTCGTGTGTCTTTGTCTTCAGTTATTAGGTGGGTAAAAATTCCTCCAGAGTGTACAGTCACGTCAGTGTTGAAGATGAAACATGTTGTTTGTCGTAGTTTATTGGTTTGTGTCAAAGTTAGAGCAGAAATGTTTTGTAGAATTGTGTCAATGACTGCAACATGTTTATGTGCTAAGCTAGCGGACCCCATGAGTTTACATTGGAAATGCTAGTAAGCTAGCTTTTTAATTAGCTAGCTTAATAAGAATATGGGAGCCGGCTGTGATATTGCTTTTGTTTATTTTTTCTTCTCATTTCACAACTTATTAAGAAGGCTACAGCTTAACAAGAGAAGTTGTATCTTTGGTAAAACTGTGATGGAACTGTAAAGTCCAAGTTATTTAAAGCTGTTGCCATCTCTCAAGTCTTAATAAGTGCACAATAATTATTGACTTATAAATACAGAATAAACTCTGCAGAGAAAGTAGCATTTTGTGTGTCTTTTGTCTTCAATCATCAGGTTGAGGATCATAATCCAACAATAATGGGAGATGAAACAGTACTGAACTAAGCCACAGCAACATTTACAATGGACTGAAGTTTTCACAGTGTAGCATTATATCTGCATAAAATGGCCATGGAGAATGTCAACCAGTGATCATCATGTTGTGTAAAAGTTTTCAGCAACAAACACTAGTCGTCTGTATGACTAATGTGCAGTGTGAATGAGGTAAGGGTCATCTGCTTTGATTGCAGCAGCTCACCTGGAGGAGCTCTCTCTCTCTCTCATTTTGAGTCATTTTGAGTTCATGGTCAGGTTAGGTTAAGGTTATTTATATAGCACCTTTCACAGACAATTGGTCACAAAGTGCTTCACAGATTAAGTGATATAGATAGTTTTTATGTAATCCACCAATATTCTGCATAATTGTCCCATAATGCCCCCTATGTCTCTGCATTCCAATACATAAGTGTGACTTAGTGTTGACGTTAAACGTGTCACATGTTTGACAAATCCCTGATATCTGCAGACATGGCAACGTGGAGGCTAATTCACGTGACACTGACCCGGAAGTTTACTGTCAAAGCTAAACCACGTGACCAGACGTAGGCCTTCTGACGTAAGGTAATGACAGGAAAAATCAAAGGCGTATCAAAGGTATTCTATGTCAGAAAATAGTTCGTTTGCGCGCCATTATTATACAAAGTGTCATTAATGTGATCTGTTCGTATTGGTAACTTTTTCTCCACTGTATCGTGTATTCGGCGTCATCTCTGAACGGAACGGAAGTAGGAGAATGACGTTTCTGTCCGCTTCTTGAATGTTTGGTTCCAGACCAGGAAGGAGGTTTTGTCATCTATTTGCTAGCCTAATGTTACCATACGCGATGAAATCAATAAAGAATCGCGAAACATTACATATTAGGTTTTAATGTAATCTTACAACGTGAACGAAGAACCTATACGCCGATTTAAAACATTAACGTCGGATACGTTTGTGTCAACTTTGCTTTCGGGCCATCTGGTTAGTCTGTCTATTGCTAACGTTAGCTGCAAGTTACCGTTAGCAAGTTGGTCACTGCCCGGTGATGGCTGGAGCACACAGAGGTTGTGTCGTGGCTGGATTTTTACTCCTCTTTCTGCTGACTGGATGCCGGGCGAGGATACATGAACTCACCCTAAAGGTAAAACGATTATTTCAAACCGGTTTGCCAGAGAGCTAACACAGTCAGGCTAGGACGGCTCTATTAGCTAGCTGTTAGTGTTCTGTCATTAGCTTTAGCGTTACACGAAGAAGCATTTTGAGAAAGTCCTTTGAAATTATTCTGTGACTCAGTACCTTTTTGCAATGTCATTGTGAAAATAAGATAGACATTTGGGGGGGTTGTAGTTTTTGTTTCTGTTTTGTTTTTCTTTTTCTGTTTTTTTATTCACTTATTTGTGGTCGCTAAGCTTTTTTTTATTATTATTTCCAGAATGAAACACGGTTTGTCGTCCACCTGAACACCTTTGGTTTCTATGCTAATGGGACTCTAGATGTCAACCTGCTCTCTCTCCGCCTCCCAGAACAGCTGGTGAACTACAGCACCTACCCTGTAAGACATTGAAATACATATTGTGTTGTGGAAAGTAAACATACTCATTCATGACTGTGCCTTAAAGAGTGAATTCTGCTGAAGAAAGACATGAGCTTCTCAACTTGTTCATCCCTTTGTCTCTAGGTTGGTTTTAGCCTCTCTAGGTCACGTGTGAGTGGAGTCTTGTCTTACAATGTGAGTACATAACATCATCATATTTATAAACTAATGGAGCTAATGTAACACAGTAGCTATGTAAAATTTGTTTTTTTCTCATGGATGGCAGAGTTGATGATGAAATGTGCTCGAGGGTTATTGATTGTGGAGGATTTATTCTGATTTTTTCCCTCTCTCTCTCGTTCCAGGCAAAGGAGACAGAGTCATGCCAGCTCACTGTCCCAAAGTCAATTGACAATGAGCCCCTCATTCTTTTTCTTATCAACATCAGCAATCTCAGGTGTGTGTGTGTGTGTCTGTTTTAGCAACAGGTTTGTAGGCTTGTATGTTTCTGCCCCTGACACCCTGACATGTCTGTTCCTGCAGTGTCAATGTGAGAGTTCTGGGAGAGCAAGACAACCAGTTGATTGCAAAGCCGAAAGTGGAGACGCCACCCTCCACAGACAAAGGTTTATGTCACTCACACTTTTACTTTACGCTCAAAGGTCTTTATTGACACTGAAGATCTTGACAGGCTGCTTGTCGTTTGTGTCCTGCAGGTCAGAGGAAAAGCAGAGAGGCTCCTGCTAATGATCCCGTTCAGCCAAATGTGGATAAAACATCAAAAGATGGGAATAAAACTGCAGACAAACCAGGCATACAAGTGACCATAAAGAAACCTAGTGAACTGCCACAGTCTGTGGTAGAAGCTAAGGTGGTGGACAAAAGTGAATTCCATGTAAGAGATGTTTGTCTTTTAGCATTGGTGTGATCAACACATGAACTCAGTCTCTAATGTGTATGTGCTTCTAGCTTCAGACAACCAAACAGATGACTTTAGCTCTGGGTAAAGTTGATGGCTTCTACAACTTCAGCGTAAGAACAACATCATTTCATCATCTATCTGATAGTTGGACGTTTGACTGCATTTTTAACATGTTTTTTTTTTTTTTTTCTGCTAATCTTCCACAGTTCCACATGGTGGTCGGCTTGCTGAGTCAGGGTCTGTACAACCTTAACTTCCACTACTGTCAGAATATGATACCTGGAATCGACTTGCCATACTCCTTCACTGTAAGTCGAGTGTGCTCCTGAGATTGTATGCGCACCCAGGTGTGTGTGCACGCGTGTTGACCTGAATGTGTCCTTCAGGTGGAGGTGACAGAGAAGAACCCTGGAGGCTACTTGTCTGCGGCAGAAATTCCCCTCTCTCGTCTGTACATCTGTATGGCCGGAATCTTTTTCATGGCTGCTATGGTCTGGGTGTACACACTTATGAAACACAGGTACCAACACATGCCCAGAGCCATAAAAGTGTGTCACTGATTACCTTTTTTAAAAAAAAAGATTTTGGCAGAGGAAAGCAGCCATTTTTTTCTGAGGCTAACCAATGAGTGTTCTCGAACCTGCACTACGTGTCAGAGAGATGGCTTATTTTACTCTCGCATAATTCATCCTGGAGGAAATGGCGTTGGCTGAAGAGGAGATTGTGACACAACTCATGAAGCTTGATAAGTAAAATGAAGTCATGATTCAGCAGAATTGGATCATCTGCTAAACATAGAATGACAAACAATAGCTATGCTCAAAAAATAACTGATACAATTTCCCATTAAACATGTTTACTACACGTATATTTTATTCATATATTCCACTACCTTTGTCAAGCTGAGACATGGGTCAGTCAATTTCAGATTCACTCCTTTTTCACTGTTTAATTAAGGAACAAATTCATTCACTCCCAGGTTGGTGTCGTATATTTTTGCAAATATGTTACCTAGTCCCGCAAGTAAGGATGACCATCACCCCAAAGAGATCAAGTGTTCTGGTTGTTAACATTTGTTCTTGTTCACAGGTACAGTGTGTTCAAGATCCACTGGCTGATGGCGGCGCTTGCCTTCACCAAGGCCACGTCTTTGGTTTTCCACAGTGTAAGACTAATATCAACTCAGAACAGACTTTACTTTTTTAAAACTTGCATTATGTCATGTCTGATTTTTACTTTCTTCGATTTTCCAGATCAACTATCACTTTATCAACACCAGGGGGCGTCCCATTGAAGGCTGGGCTGTCATGTATTATATCACACACCTGTAAGTTCACTCACAGGAATAGAACATTTCCCCCAGTCTATTATGTGTGTTGTTGTTAATGTGACTGTTTGTTGTTACACCTCCCAGGCTCAAGGGGGCGCTCCTGTTCATTACACTCGCACTCATTGGCACTGGCTGGGCTTTTGTTAAATACATCCTGTCTGACAAGGAAAAGAAGATCTTCATGATCGTCATCCCTTTGCAGGTGTGTGTGTACGTGTGTGTGTGTGTGTGTTTGTGTGTGTGTGTGTTTGTGTGTGTGTGTGTGTGTGTGTGTGTGTTTTGGGGGGAGGCGTTTGTTTTGTTGACCCGCTCATCCGTTCACCTGCAGGTTCTGGCTAACGTCGCCTACATCATCATTGAGTCTACGGA
>CAAKHB010001988.1:63130-81018 GCA_901007665.1 Aeoliscus strigatus | reverse complement strand
GTGGGGTGGGGGTGGGGGGGGTGTGGGGGGGTGAGGGGGGTGGGGGGGGGGGGGGGGGGGGGGGGGGGTGTTATGCACTGCCCCTGGGTGTGAGACAGCGAGCAGTGTTCCCACCAGCAACAGGTTGCCCGTCTATGAGATTCACTATGAGATGCAACAAGGGCAGCAATGTAAAAGTTTCAGTACCTCACAAAGCAGGACTTGACCTGTGTCTTCTGTGGGTTAGCATTACATGAGACGTCACGTACAACTTTTGATCATAACATCTTTCTCTTCTAAGACGTGGGCAGGCGGCTTAAGAGCACGACTCACAGTCTGGCTTGGATATGAGTGAAGAGGTGATAATAAAGCCAGAGTGTTTACTGTGAGCTGGGCTTTGGCTGTGAGAGAGAGCACATCCATCAGGCTGAGCCGATCGATTTTGAGCGCCTGGAGCGGCGAGCACTCTAGGATGCGGGAGGACCACACCAAAGAGGGGGCATCTCTGGTGGGAGGACATCAGAAGAAGAGCTTCTCTTTGTCTGGCTTCCAGGAGTGCGCACATTTCTCTGTTTCCCTTAACCCCCTTCCTGATGTTGTACTCTGGAGCATGTCCACCCTTACTCTCGGTCTATTGCTGTCTACAGCAGCAGTCTCTGAACAGAGCCTCCTGGGGCTTCCTGATCAGATGAAACAGGATAGAGTTAACTGGTCAGGTTTCATTTATATTCGTTTAGTCACTGTGGCTCCCTTACAGCTGGATAAATGGATATTATTTCATCATCATCTTGGGCATGTAGCTCTCAAAATACATACTAACAGTATTCTTACATTGTGTAACACTGACACACTCATGAGGAGCAACGCTGATAGAACCTGGATAAAGACATCCTGTTGTCTAATCAGCTTCATGGTGAGTACACAGCTTGTCAACACAAAAATACTACAGATACTACAGCAGTACTTGTTTTGGAACAATGGACAGAGGCCTGACAGATTCAAAGAAAAAGCTTCAAAGATCTACTCAGTTTATAAACCCAGGAATGAAGCTAATTACAGAGGAGATGCTTTGTGACAGGAGACAGGCAGTGTGAAGTGGCAGTGAAGTATTGTGCCTCTTTTTTGATAGCGACTGCACACTAATTAGAGGTTGATTTGGACTGTATCAGCATTTTGTCGTGAGTGAAGTAGAGCGGGTCAACCACCATTTGGACCAGGGTCCAAAGAACACATCTCAGAACAGGTTCCTTTTGGAAAACATGCATTGTCTTGAAACAATGCTCACGTTCACATAGTTCTTCCACAAACTCTAAAATGTCCCACACTATCGCAGAGTCATCACCCTTGTTCTTACCGGTGTATAGCTGTGCACGCTGCCCACACTGTTGAGATTGACGGAGGCCAGACTCTGATCAGACAGGCTGTTGTTAAGGCTGCTTCTTGGACTATCGCTCCCTTCCTGGTCTGTGTTGTACAACGCCACCTATAAAACACACACATGCTCATTGGTTTGTTGTCAGAGACACACACACACACACATCCACACTCGTATTAATGGTAGTGCAAGTCAGCATTCCTCTGAGATAATGGGTTCAAAAGTTAAAGTTGGTGAATAGTTGATTACATTTTCCGATGGAAACGTTACAGCCTACGCGTATGTTACACACAATGAGATGTCAAAATAGCAGAGCACTTTCGTTCTTTTTATTTACTGAGTGAGCGTGGGAGACACAGGGTGTCACTCTACACCCACAACAGTCACTAAGGAGTTCGAGTAGAAGGTGTCGGTGTCTCGACACAGCTGAGACATTCCCATTACTAAAGGTCACACTACTGGCAATGTCAACCACATCTGCTCACCACGAGCCAAATCCATTTGGGACAGCTAACAAAGACGTTCCGTGAGGCTGAGACAATGACCTTTCAATATGGCGGTGAAACAAGCCGAAGCACTTCAGGACAACAATGTTAATTATTTTCTGGTCAAGGTTAAGCTCTACCACCCCTCCCAGATACACGATGCTGCCATAAATTTACAACCACTGTGAGAAAGAGCCAGATGATGAATATAATGACACCCACAGAGAATAGCACATGGGTTTTGTATTGTGAGAAAGGAATGCTTGAAATGCATTGACGTGTTTGGTGTTTGCAGTGGAAGAGGACTTGGTATTCTAAGACTGGTGTGTGCATGCGTGTCCATCCATGACTGAAAGCATCACGGCAGCCTCTGCTCATCACTGTGAGTGGAACAGAGTGGGCTCTGTGCTCAGCACAATGAGACAGGAGTGGCAGTCGCCTTCAGGCAGGCAGATTGGTCCTTCCCTGCCAGACACCCTGCCTCTCAGCAGCAGCAGTGGACTAAAGCCTCTTGTCATTCTGTTGAGCCGCAAGAAGCAACCACAGAGGCCACAAGGAGGCAAGAAAACCCAAGCAGCCAGAAACCCAGAGAGGAGGATCGTAAGAGAGGCTCATTAGGCAACTCAAGCCTTTCTTCGCTCAGTGTGGGCCTGGCCCCAGAGTTCATTAGCGTGAAAAGGAACTCATTGAGCACCTAAGAATGAAGACTTAAGCAATTGCAACAATTAGCCCTACAGTGCTAATCAAAAACAATGTGCCACAGTAAGACAAATGTTGTGTGTAATGAATTTATAAAACAGGCTTTCAGCCTTAAATCTTCCACCGCAATTTTTACTCCATTCACACCATGTGTCATCATTTCACAACCTTGTGGTTTATGAAGACCTCAAAACCCCCAAAGAGAAGACGCCCAAGTAGGCACATCTAGACACACACACACAAATGCACGCATGCACTCAAATCTGCAGATACAAACGAGCACAAAGGTGGAGGATAAATACAGACACACGCACACAAATACACAGAGGTGAGCATGCTCGTACAAGCAGGAGCAAGTCCACAGTAAATACTGTGTGTGTGTGTGTTAGGCAGCAGGCATGCGACTCAGTGCTCTATTCTTAGCAGTGAATTAAATAAAAAGCCAGAGGTGTCTTTTACAAGGGGCCCTAATCTGGAGCATGAGACATGGATTATGAAATCAAAGCAAGATTGGCCCAGGTGTCTCCTACAATGCCTGACAGTGTTCAGTACAATCCCTGTATGCAGGATTGAACAGAAAGAGGATGAGAGAAAGGAGCCATATGAAAGAGAGGCCAGACTTTTCATTAACATACAGACTTCCAACGATTCCGTTTCCCTTCATCATTGCACTTTAGCGCCAGAGTTTTGTCACATTCAGGCTAATTTTTTAGGACCGCCCCAGAAGAGCAGCCTTTGTGAGAAAGGCACAATGAAAGCATGAGAGGAGGACAATCTTGTGAGGAATGTCCAACGGCAGAGAGACAATAGAAAGGAGATCCTCACTGGTTTAGAAGTCATCCTGTCGTGTCTATCATTGGCCTTTGTGAGAAGGCGGGAATGGGGGAGAGACTGGAATAGAACGAGAGAGAGAGAGCGAAACAGAGAGGGAATTCCTGTGGCTTGGCACATTGCACTGAAAGAGGCGTGGCCTGTTGTGTGTTTACAGTGTGAAACAGTGAAAAACAAGCTTTCTTGAAGGAGTAAGAGCTCAGATCTCTTTGTCTCCTGTTCACTCAACCACCATTAGTTTTTCCATAATCAAGAGAAAATAAAAAAGCAAATCAAAATTTCTCAGGTCATTAGCAGTCATGTTTTGTCCAGTTTTTCCGCTAGTTATTTGACAGTAAGTATTTAATGGCAGGAATCCAGACCCTTAACTGTCAGCTCCTTACATTAGGGCCTCATTATAATTATACACATTCAGTGCTGGTGGAGATGGTGGAGTGGCTTGTTTGCATCATTTAGACAGGAAAAGTGGCCATCTTTCATCGTCTGGGACCAATGAATATGAAATGGTCTGTGTAGAATCTGCTCATCATGTGCATGCAAGTTGTGACTCACACATATGCTGTGACCTTCACTTGCAAAAGTCCCTTTCACATACACACCAACTTGTCTTTCCAGTGATCGCCCCTGCTCACACAAAAAGGTTTTTTTTGTAATGGTTGCAGCGAATGAATAAGTGACTCTTGTAGGCTTTTTAAAAGTGCTCCTGAGAGCTGCCCCCACTGGGCCTAGAGGATGAGAGCTTAAGGTTAAAAAGCCTATTTAAATTTCAGAGTGAGAGGCGCACTCACAGGATAGTGGATAGTGGTCCCTGTAGCCTTACTCTGTGATGTACAAGTGTTTCTAAGCTTTTACACGTATTTGGGATAAAAAAAATCCACAGAACAGACAGAAACAGCAGAAGGGGTGGTCACCTGTAATGTGGCCAAAGAATCAGAGTGTCAACCTTCACTACAGGTGCGAATACAGAAACCCCATGCAGCGTGTGAATATCCAATTGCAAGTCTGCATGGGACGGTGTGAGATCTCAGGTTGCGTTGTATCAACATGAGCATCATATTGCTTTCCTGAAGATAACAAGAGCCTGTTTTAGTGGAGGAAAAGGGTGCTGCAGTGCAGATAGTTGTGTATTTTGGTGTGGGTTGCATTGCAGAGAGCTTTAGGCATATGAGCATGTACTTGTGTGTACGTGTGTGCGTACATTTCCCCTCCACTAGAGCACTCCTCTCTGTGGGGAATAGTGCTGTAGGTGGTTGTAGAAGTGGGTGGGGTCAGGGTGCAGCCGTGTAGCCAGGTGTGTGTTGGAGCTGGAGGCTGAATGGCTGGCTGTAGTACCTTGTTAGTCACAGTGTTGATTGCCAGCGTTGGAGAGGCACTTCCAGAGATCATACACTCCATCCCCAAAGACTCAGACTCCAGGCTGTACGGCGTAGAAGCCTGTGGGGGTTGGGGGCAGGGTGTGGAGGCAGACAAATAAATAAATAAATAAACAAACAAACAGACAAATAAATAAATAAAAGTAATCCACCTTTATCCAATTATCAAACACACAAGATCCCTCTGCAAGACACACATCATTGGGCATGATGATTCTTCGGTCCATCTGCAAGGATGCAAGGACCATTCTCATATGACACAAACACCTTTATTTAGGTCACATTTGAACTGTGCCTTCTGAGAAAACTGAGACATCCGGCACCTCCCTCCCCAACACGTACACGTGCACACATGCACATGCCCTCGTCTTGCTGTGTACCCTGCACTGTTGTGAAAGATAACTCTGCCATGCCTGTCTCCTAAAACTGCTTACTGTAAGAGGATTGGCTGCCAACAATACCATTTTTAATTCATGATAAACATAAATGAGATTTCACAAACTCTCACTTTCAGTGTCTGAGACTCTTAATGGAATGCCTTGTAGGCAGACAGTGTCTAGAGGGGGAAGGGTAAGCACGGTGTTTGAATCCCACAGAAAACATTCACACTCAATGCCTTCCTTTTGTGCCATGCCTAGATGAACAGAGCTGTATTCAGAGAGCTTTTAGCAGAGCAGCATGTTAAAAACAAAATACTTTTTCAGTCATTTTTCATTTCTTGTCAAGAAACTTTCATACCAGAGGGTTTTTTTATGCAGAGTAATTACATGAAAAGCAAGTTAGGTCTGAGGCTTGTGTGCATGTGTGGCAAAGTCAATGGTATGTTAGCATGTGCAATTCCACAGCTTCACGGAATTCTTTATTCCCTGCAGGCTGTGGTAAGCCACAATGTAGAGAAGGAGCACTGGGATGCCCCAGGGCCAGATCAATCTGAGCAGATGTACGTTTCGCGGGATGAAACTTATCCATAATTAAAGCCAAAAGCACCTACTTCCTGCTCAGAGTGGTTGGCATACACAGCTCTGTATTAATTGATGTTTGTTCAAAAAAGTGAGTGCAGAACGTAATGTATGTAATGGCTGCCTGGGGCATAGTTTATTAATAAGGAGCCCACTTCATGACTGGCTAGAGAAGCAGCATGGTGAGGCAGTTACATAAAGTCTGCATGTCAACTCCTACTGAGTCTCTGTGTGTATTTGTTTGCATGTTTCTACCTGCATGTGGTAGAGAAAGAGTGGGAGACGGTGGAAGAGAAAAGAGGGCAAAAGGAGTATATTGAGGCAGAAGTAGAGAGTTAGAGACAGACAAAACCCAAACCAGGACAAGATAGCAGCAGAAATGTTAGCAGGTGTGCAGAAATGGATTTCTGAGAAAATGCAGAACCTCAGAAGTCACTTTTACACAGATTCTGGCTGTACCATGTCTCCGACTAGGACTAAAGCTAACAAGTAATATTTTCATTAATTCAGCGATTTGTTTGTAATTTGTACAAATAATCACTAAAAGAAAAAATATGTATGTTTTACAACTTCCAGATCTCCACAGATTCTTCAGATTATTTCTGTAGTTTGATTAGTGGCCCACAAATTCTTTTAACACATAAATGTTGCAATAAATACGCTTTGGGAGTTTTTACTGGATAAATAACTAAGAAAGATACTGAAATTACAATAACGATTGCATTGCATTCCATCCTGTCTAATCCTTAAACCTGAATCATGCTTCTACGTCAATTCAGCAGTGTACATATGGCGGAGGGTTGGTGTCGACGCTTCGCCTATGGTGTAAGGTAAGCGTAGCTTGACTATGTGGACCGGTCTAAAGTAATTGATAGATTAGTCGACAACAAAAATAATCGTTATTCAATGCCGAGCTCCACAGACAGACAGCATTGGGCCTCCATGTAGGGTACTGCATTGGGTCATAAATGGACCTTTATACAGAACACCAAGGTGGAATAATAATGACAATAATGACACCCTGATCAGGCTATGAAAATGACCAGCACACATACCCGCTCTCCAGACCGTGGCCTCTTCTTCGGCCGTGTGGGCAAGGCGTCCTCTTTTGGGTTGGTGTCAATTGCCCAGTAAGATCCCTGTAGGCAGACGAAATACTTGTTAGCTGATAAAACATCATGGATCCTTGCCCTGCTTGACTGGAATGAGACATTTGGCGACAAGCAGTCATCAGGCCTTTAGATCTTACAACTTACCTGCTTCAGTGCAGTATTATTTCATTCACATACTCCATAATCTCTGCTGCTAATGTCCGAGCAGGAACTGAGCCTTTATTGTAGATGATATCTTGGTGTTTGTGCTGCATGTGGGTGGGCTTTGTCAGGAAGAAATCTTCGACTTTTCCTCCTCTGCGGCTGCTCCTCAATGAGAGGCCAGTGAGGGCGGCTGCTGCTGGTGAAACGCTAAGCTTTTCCTGAAGCTGTACTTCCACAGCCTCAGGTTCCGAGGCAGAGCACCACTGCCGAGGATGAAGGCTCTGTGGTCTCTGCCCGACTGGCCCAACTGTGTTTCTTTCTTCTAAGGTATAAGAAAGGCTAATCAAGGAGAGAGGAGTTGGTGCAGGCTCTGGGGCTGCAGCGAGCAGTTCAGCTACAACTCAGCTGCATTATTTATCTTTGCATTCGGCCCCATTTATTTATTTTTCCAATGGTATTCCTTCTTGAAGCCAACAGCAAGGCAGCTTACTTACTAAAAAATTAGCTTTTTACCCTGAGGCCCTGCCAGTTCAGAACTCATCTTGAATATTTCATAAGACCCTGATAAAATCTCAATTGTCAAGAGGAAGCGAGATCAAGACCTTTAAAATTATTTCCTAAACACAGAGAATAATTGATATCAAATGATTATGTATATTATATTAGATATAAAGGTGCTATTAGTCTCACTGCACAACAGAAGAGGCCAATGACAATGACCAACTTGTAAGTCAAGCATCCACACAATAACAGCTGTATAGGCAATGGTCTTCTCTGGCAAAGCCATGAAATCTTTTGTTTTTTCACTCACATCCCACTGCTGCAATTGTTTTAATGAAAAGCCAGGGTTGGCCTATATTTGTCAGGGGGTTAAAATGATAAGTTTTAATGTGTACAAGGCTGTGGGGTCAATTAAAATTCCCCTCTGAGGAGAGAATAACTCACAGCACAATCAACTAAAAATGAAAACAGCATCTCATTCTGATGTAACAGTAAAATGCCAAAGCCTCATTAAACAGACAATGTTTTCAACAAGAAGAATGTGCGTGAAGGTGAGACGTCATCCCTACCCACAACCCACTGCTATGTTAAGATGCAGCTATTTCGAAATTAAGAGTCACAGAAACAAAGCCAGGCTGAGTCTGGATTCTTTTAATTAGAGGGAATAACACTTTAGGTTAAATCTCTTGGGAAGTGAGTTTCTGTATTTCCCTACACACACCCCAGAGAGTTGGCTGGAAAACATATACAGACACATTAAATTATTCACAAATATACAGCAATATACTGCAGAAATGCCAAACCAGTGTCCATGGAGTCAGGGGCAACAATATATTCTCTGCAGTGATAAAAAAACAATCCTACTTGAAAGACTTTTTTCAACAAATCCTGATTGCAATAAAAGATCATACCAGGTGCACATTATTTTCATAAGTCCAACATAAAGCATGCCATCTACTTCCCCGTTTGCGTGTAAATATAGGAAGGGCAAACACAGTAAGTGAGCCCTTAGCCTTGCAACTCCAGGCCAAAACATAACAGCAATTAGAATAAAGATTATTAACGGTAGCTTTCACAGGCTGCAATCCTACTGCTGAGGTGGAGTATGTATATGCACAGTATCAACTGTCATCTCTACCACCATCTTACAGAGGGAGCAGACAGACAGCGACATGCCTCTCCTATCTCATCCAACCAGCGGTGTTCATATTCCTGCCACATTACAATATTGATGCAACATATCAAGAGCGGCTAGTGCTTCTTTGAAGTTGTCTTCAGGGGGGAAGGGAGTGAGGAAAATTCCAAATTAAACATTAAGGATGCGAGCATGTTGGCCATGCATTTGGAATGGGATCCATACAGCAATAGATTATTTTGTATTTAGTGGAGCAGCTCCCAGGAGTGTCAATATCAGAGGATTACAGCAAAACATGAAATTAGCATTCAGTCCCCATCCTCTACACGGCTAGGCGTAGCTCTTCATGCGTGTGTTGGTGTGTGTGTGTGTGTGTGTGTAATTATTTGTGTGGTTTCCTGAACGGATGTACCATATGCTCTGACAGTGCTGGGATGAAATCTAGGTTAAGCTGCACATAGTTGGACCTATGCACACCATAATACTAAATATAGGCCCAAAGGCTGATTCTCCATGCACTACCCCGTAGATCAGAAGACGCTACTTCTCGGGCAGATGTCACTGGAGATCTGGATGCAACTATGGTTGAAAACTGTAGGTGGTCCTGCTGATATTCAAATGTCAAATTACCATGTTGGACGATTCAATCTTTTATAGTGCCGAAATATGGAAGACAACAAGCTGAGTAGAGAATAAATTAGGTCTGATTCTTTTTCCTTAGTAGGTTTTCAAGTAAGACTCAAGATTATGGAAAGGACCTGACTTCTACCCGGTTATTGCTTCATCTCTATCAGTCTGGCTTTTTTCACCTCACCCACAACCTCTCTGCACTCATCCCAAAAAATAAAAATAAAAATAAAAAGGGTAATGCCATTCTGTGGGGGTGGGAGCTTCATAATAGATTAGAAGAATGACATGCATGTCTACACTATCAGAGTCCTGACAGGCTTTCAAAAGGTAACAACACAGCATTAGATACACCACCGGCACCCCCCACTGGAAAATCTTAAGTGAATTATACCAGCTGAGAGTACTAAGTACGAACTTAGAAACATATATTTCATTTGTATTTTTTCACAATGAAATGCATTTATTTGGTATTTAGGAAGTCAATATCTGAAAGTCTCACCTTTCCTGGATCATCTTTGGAGCGAGGCACTTTGAGAAAACACTTGTTCAATGACAGATTGTGCCGTATTGAGTTCTGTGAAAGAAACAGACAAAAAAGGAGAGGTCATTACACATAAACAGATTACACACATTTTTTTTTAGCTAAAACACTCAACATTGTTCTGTTATTTAGGTTTAGTTCAATCTGGTTACAAAGCTATGATAAACAAATATCTTTCATCAATATCTCACAAATGCATTTTTGTTGTACATATCAAATTCCACTGATGCCAAAAGAGGAGCCAGAATGAATCCCAAACTGGGATGGATGCTGATACAAGGGCCTGGTATTAATTAATGATCCAGCAGGCTCCTGTGGGGGCAGGAAATAAATTATGTAGATCATTCTGAAAGTTAACTCATTACAGTGTAACAAGCTTCTCCAGAGCCTTGAAGAGGGTGGCAGCCTCATCTGGGTGGTGAGATGGACTAATGCAGACAAGAGGGCTGGAGAGCAATGCTCCAGGCCTGGGTGAAGCAGCTGCTGCCCTCAGAACCAGCTGGAGGCAGGGTGACTGAAGAGCCACAGTACACACACGTTTGTCCATTCCATTCTATGGAGGGGTACTGACAGATGGCCACACTAAAAAAGCTCAAGGATTTTCTGATGATTTTAATTGATGAAAGGGATGAGGTGTGAGTGTGTGTGTGTGTGAGAGAGAGACACAGAGAGAGAGAGAGAGAGAGAGAGAGAGAGAGAGAGAGAGAGAGAGAGAGAGAGAGAGAGAGAGAGCGTCTCAGGAGCCAGTTCAGATCCAGTACAGACAATTATGCCACAGGAGGGATGATAATGACAGTCTCATTGAAAATGCTGTGAATTTCACTCCTTAAATCACTCTGAAACACCAACACAATCTAGACCAGTCTAACACTGTTCATCAACAGACAAAAGGGTAACTGCCTTGATAGTCAATTTTGTTCCTGTGCCTGAAGGAAGAGTGAAACTCAACCTAAAATCTATCATGTGGGCATCAAACATCAAACAAGTCCCTGTTTCAGAGGAGATCCAGAACCAAACCCCTTTTGTCATCTTTTGCCATCCCTCCACAGTCCTTCCTTCCATCATATGTCCATAAAAATGACGTAATGCAGAAAAGAGATGCACATTTACTTTAATGGTATGGTATGCTCCAGAAATTAGGCATATCCTAAGTAAAATGTGGATGAAGAGGTTCCTTCCGTGTTTTACCGAGTTGAACTTAACTGTTGACAAAACATTCACCCTGCTAATGAACAGCCAAGATTATGATATTATGTTAGATAGCTGATTATGCTGCAGGAAATTTTGATACATTTTTTCTATTCACAATGTTTTTGCTCATGTGACTGACACAAAAATCTGCAGCCACTGTTTTGGGCAAAAACAAGATTTCGGGGAGGAGATTCACACAAATGGCTAGACTGAACCTATAGCCAGGCAAAAGATACACGGCTTGTTTCCCTACCTACAAGTTACATCAACTCACAGGACATTGAAGAATAAGACATAAAAATGAATCAGAAATAATATTACTTATATATATATATATATATACACACACACACACACACACATATTTTTCTTCAAATCGATATACAAACCCTTTAAGCTGGTACACCCATACATGCAGCTGAGACAGGGCCACTATACAGGCTTCCTAGCTGTGTGATCATGCATAGTGGATGGTGACAAACAGATATGAAACTCTCAACTTGGCCTCTGCTTTGAAAACCCTGAAACATGTTCAACAAGGAAACATCTGAACACCAGGATGTGTGCTGCAAGCTGAACAATGCCACACGCACTTAAGTGCATTCAAAATGTTTTTCCTGTGTGTCTTGACTGTGTGCCTCTTGATGCCAACCAGACAGAAGTAGCTGACGTTACACAGAGAGGTGGCTCCATCCATTTATACCATCTGTTGGGCCTAAATCATTGATACAGTCAAGCAGCCAAACCCTGCTGCTACAAGAAGTTTAGTTTTTAATGAACTCTGCCTGCTCTTTTCTCCTCTCGACAAGCTTTCACATTTTGTGCTAAACTTTATCTTTTACTATTTTAAATACATTTCATGGAGTGGAAACTGCAGGTAATGGGTCATTTAGCGTTGTAGAGATGCAGAGAGATACCCAGATTTATAGACCACAGTGTATTTCCTGTGGAAGGTGGACAAAAAAAAGAGAAGATGAACAAATTGATGACAACAGAGTTGAAATGCTGACAAACTGTATAAATGTAGACCATTAGTTCTACAGACAGCAGTGAAGTAGGCCAAAGAGGTCAGAGGGTGTGAACAGCAGAACATAAAGTTAGTCAGACAGAGCATTGCGGGGGTCCTGCCAAAGTGCTGCCCAGCATGTACCTGTAACCCCCACAGAGCACTTCATATCCTACCTCAGTTCAACCTTGTGAGTATGTGTGTCTGCCTCTGTGTCTGCCTCCTACACACCTATAGCGCTCTTGCGCGCGCACACACACACACACACACACACACAATAGAATGTGTCTCCAAACAACTGCTGGTGATTTAACACATCAGGACAGCAGAGGCGTAAGCAGCTCCGCCCTCACTTACTCCCCGTTGAAGAGCGCTGTAGCTCAGCAGAAGAGCCGCCAGGGGAAAGTAGGTCAGGCTGACCTCTGTGCTCAGCGTGTCAAATGCTCAGAGTGAGCTAAAGGGACAGGCCATGTCAGAACCTCGTTCCTCACAGCATTGGTGGGGGGGTGTCCCTGTTAGCATGGTCAGAGACCCACAGGAGCCAACTTGGAATGCTGGGATAGACACATGTATACACACATACCAGTTATGACATAGGTAATAACACTGGCAACCTGGAGAGAGGAAGGGTCACACGTTGGTCCAACATCAAAAAATGCCTTCATCTTCACACTACAGGAACAATCCAACTCCAAGTGGCTCCCACCACCCAATACACTGTCCACACATCCACGAGTTACACAACGCAACAAAGAGGTGCAAGTCCACTAATGAGTTCACTTCAAGTATTCCTAGGATGGAGGAGAAGACTTAGATGACCTATACGTGATTTCAAACTGCTTTGATTAAGCTCCAAATGCAACTTAGCTGCTGCTAGATTTGCTGCCTCTCTAATGTAAGTGTTTGCAATAGCAGTGCTATGTGTGAAAACAGACAGGAACAAGCAGTTAAACATTACAATGACCTCCAACACAAGACCTGCTCATTCATTCCAAGTGGAAAATATATTGAGATAAATTTAACGTGACGTTATTCTGCGTGCTTTGGTGTGACCTATGACAGTTTCCCTCCTCTTATGTCAAAATAGCATGAAATCACATAAATCCCATACCAAATGCCCCATATGTTTTTTCTATTAACAATGAAATACAATGCACCCAATGGTTTGTTAGTGTGAAAGAAATCAGTCACATGAAATATTCTCCAGTCATGTCTTGGCACATATAATATCTAGTATGAAGTGTCTGTGAAGAGGAGGATAAATCAGCGTATCCAAAGAAAACATTCTTTTAAAGTACCAATGCTTGGAGGATAGGACCTCAAACTCTAATTGACCTGTCAGCAAGACTGAATGATGGAAGGATATAAAAGACCAAGTGCCAACTCCCAAGAAAGATGCTTCACAGATACCAAAAAGTATAGAAATAAGAGCTCTTGGATAAATGACTGGAGAGAGGAAAGAAGAACGGGTCATTAAGTGGGTGAGTGAGTGCTTGAAAATAATGTTTGGTATTTCAGGTGTCAGATATCCTCAGGATATCAACAGAGAATTGCCATCATTCTGCATGCCCCTTTGAGCCAGAGAAAGTATGTTCAATAGAGTAAAGACAGTTCTTACATAGATATGTGGCTGGAAAAACACCATATGCCTGAAAAGGCGTTTCACCACATGATGTAGACAATGGGAAAAAAATATTAACTGGCAAAGTATCATAGTGACTTTTAATCATATTTAAGATGGAAATCTCTGTGGGTCTAATTGATTAATAGAGACAAATTATATGATCTATCACCAGGAGTCCCTGATGGCAAAAAGTGCCCCCTGAGAAATGATGAATGTTCAAAAAATGAATGTCCAAGAGAAAAATCTCATTTAGTGAGTTACATTTTTCACTAATTTGCAGCAAGCCATCACAAAAAAATGTGGATTGATTGATCTGCCGTCCTACACAACCGTAGCAGCAATGAGGTGAGCTTAGAAAAACAACGAGAGAAAGAAGCAACTGACCAAATAATACTGAACACAGAACACACTCACACAGGTAGATAACTATATTCAGGTCTTTGTTATTTCATATGGACCCTGTGGCATGTCCACCAACACAGAACATACACATCAACATCAGGGATCTGCACCAAGGGCACGGAATGTAGCACATTTGCTGACTATTTGTGGTGGGTGTGGGAAGGCATGTGGGATGCCACAGAATACACTCAGCAAGGAACCGCTTAAAAAAACATGTTTGGACACACATCCACACAAATAGAGAAAGGTCAGTTCTCCAGGTACAATCAACAGATGAATTAATCCTGTTAGCTGCAGTGACCTGATGGCCACGAGTCCTCTGACTGGATAAAAACCTGCTGTGCAGTGACAAAAGGGGTTTCTGAAGGCTGCATGCTTCAGATCACAGTGGTTTTCAAATGTCACACACCTGTTGACAACAGGCACATGAAATATTAAAAAGTTTGGAATACCACAAGTTAGAACTTCCAAGAAAATACACTCTACTGTTGACACTAAAAATAATGAAGGGTTATCACCTACTGAATTTTTAATTAATGGCTATTATTATTAGTAAGACTCTTAACAATTGCAATTTCTAATCAAATTCTCAAAAAACAAAAAAAGGTTCATGCACATCCAATACTTAAAGGAACATTAGAGCATCTTCAATTAATCTTCATGACTCTTTAAAAAAAAACAGCAAGCTCAAAGCGTTAGACTAACTTTTTTTCAAATGTAGAATTTTAACATGTGCATTCAAATATGACACACACACACACACACACACACACACACACACACCAGAGCTTTTTTGCCTCAAGCAAAGCTACCAAGAGACCCAAGCCCACACTCAAATACCAATGAAGTCAACTATAACGATTTTCAACGTGTTTTTTTTTTTTTTCACCATTCATTTTCAAAGGCATTTGATCTGCCTCCCTTGGCATCCAGTGGTAATGTGTTGGCATGCTGTGTTTTGAATCCCTTCGTCTCTGATCTTTACTCACTTGTATGTAGTTTTAATAAAACATGAACAGTTTGCTTGATGCCAAGGTCAAATCTGTCATAAATATAATAACCTTGTTAGCCTGTGCTTGGAGAGCTCTACGTGTCTGTCCGTCATGTAAGAGAAAAGAAAATGGGAAAACCAGAAAATAAAAATGATCACTGAATTTTTATTTCTCAACCAAGGTCATCATGTGCAGCACACTGAGGTATTATAGCAATTAAAACTCAACAGCCACTTCTGCAAAAGGAGATGGCACTGTGGGGAAATTGTATTTTTCTCCCCACAACCCCCACCACTGACATGAAGCATTTAGCTAAATTAAACCCATTTTTCACTTGCAAGACCATATAATGAGTGTAATACATGCAAGAAAAAAGAGCTTCATAAGCAATTAGACGTGTGGACTCACATGTGACTCTAATTGTTAAGGGTTCTTTTTAGAGCGACAATTGATAAAAAAGTAAAAAAAAAAAGAAAAGACAGCAACGTGTCTGTCAAATTTTGACTGCAAACTTCAGGGGAGCGAGCAGAGATCACTGGTTGAATCTGTCCGTAGGTGTGTTGTATCCACAGGCAAGCTATATGTCTTAACTGCAGGAAAGGTAAAGAGGAAGGACAAAGGCTTGCAGGTACAGAATGTGCTTCTTGATGGAAAGAGAGACACATCAGTGATGTGGACAACAAAAGCAAATTAAGTGACATTTACTGCCGATGATTCCTGACAACTTTAGTGGACAAACTTCAGAGACACATTAAGCATGCATTATGCAAACACAAAGCAAATGTAGACATTGCACTTATCTATCAGACTCTATCCCTGCAACCTTCAGAGCTCAGACAATATCGTCTATAGGCACAGAGTTTATGTAAGCTGCACCAAGGATGTTCCCTTTTCAACAGAACCATCAGGGTTAGAGACCACAAGTTCCTATTTAAAAGTTCTGAACTCAATCTCACTGAGGCTCAGGCACCCATGTTCCCTTTAATACCTGCTTTGTTGCTTTAAGGCCAACCTTGGAATGGACCTGTAAATTCAAAGAGGTGGTAGAGAGGAATACATTTTAGAATTCCAGTATCCTGCTCATAAACTGCAGATCTGAAAAGCAGTGTGGGGAAAATTCACTTCATGCAACACTGAATGGCAGGTCACAAGACAACAAAAGCCCTGAGCCACTCATGCGGCATGTTTGATCACAGTCCTTCAGAGAGCTGTCTGTCTTTGTCTCTCATTCGCTTTTGCTGCTATTTGTGTCTGTCCCACTCTGTCTCGCTCAGAGCCAAGCCGCACACAGTCAACACACTTTGTACAACCTCTGGTGTTGCTGCGCTTGCTTCAATACTGCACAGTGCAGCGTGCAGATGAGATTCCATTAAGTGGATTATTTCAGAACATATCTGACCTTTGACAGGGTTGTCATTGGCAATGAACCAAACACAACTGAGATAAAATGATGATGGATATGGACCTCTTTGACAAATAGAACTACTGAGTGATAAACAGATCTATTCAGTGGTAAACCTGTCAGTGCAGCACAGTAGATGGCTAGAACGAAAGGTTGAAAATCACATTTTAAATGAATAAATGAATAAAATCTTTTTGTGAAACTTCCACATGAGGAAAGGAGAGAACTGCCGATGTATCAGTCAGCTTTTCGTCGAGCAAGTAAAAAAAAAAAAAAAAAAAACTTTGCCATTGATAGATGAAAGCAGGATATCAGGTAGCAACACTAAGAATCCTATGGAACTGTTATATGTTTAATTACATATGTTATATGTTTGATTATATGTTTACAATTTCAGTCTTACATTCAGTGATAATGACTCACCTTTTATTATTCTTAGCTGTACAAGTGGTGGCTGAATGTTTGCAATAATGTGGTGTGAAATGTAATTTGTAAGAGCCACTGAGTAAATGTTGAAATAAATAAATCGAGAACTGAAGACCTTGTAAGCCCAATCATGTCAGGATTTTATGATGCTTACCTGGATGGCGGCTGGGATGAGATGCATCATGATTTAATTGTTCTAAACTCACTCTGGCCTATCTACTCATTTTGCATCCAACATCATAACCACCAGTTTGAATATTTTTGAGGAAAAAATAACGGTAACAATATTCTCCCCAAAAAAAAGAAATGCAGGCTCGCTGTTTCCACTGTGCCACACAGGACACTGTTCTCTCCCTTCCTCCTCCACTGCAGAGGCAGCAGCACAAGGCCATGAAAGATTGGAGGCAAAGTGACATCCTCCAGTTTATCCTCCCTGAAAGCCTTCGCATGCTCTCAGTTCCACATGAGGGATCTGATGAAAGCCGTTTGTCAGTACGCCACTTAATTATCAGCCAGAAGAAGAGCCTCTGATGCTATCCTCTGACAATGGCTCACAGCAGCCTGCTGACTACAGTGCCCACTAACAATGAAGAACTGACTGCAGCTACTAATGATGACGAGGTAGAGCCAACTGGACTTTTAGGAGGTAGACAAATTAAGCAAGGGCAGAGAAGGTCTACTGTGTGTCGCTCCCTTACTTTTTAGGCTTACGTAGAGGAATAGAGGAAAAAGCAAAGACGTGAAGAGAGAACAGAATAGAACAAGTCAGTTTTAAACATATATTGAGTTGAAAAAAGAGACCTGATTCTTCCTGTTTCTCTGCACGCACACGCACTCACACACACACATACGATAAATTGTTGCTCCTCAAAATGCAAATAATCCTCTCTCTGCAAATAATAGACCTCCTGTCTTTGCATAAAAGGGCAGACAGTATAGAAAATGATTTCTGTGAAGATTAAGCTAAAAGTTTGGTGAACTTCAGAAATAAAACCAGAACAACAAAACAACAAAAATAGCCATTTACTTGACCTGATCTTTGCATTACAACAACGATGTGCTATATCATTGACAGTGGACC
>CAAKHB010001988.1:51950-63110 GCA_901007665.1 Aeoliscus strigatus | reverse complement strand
TGACAGTGCTATATCATTGACAGTGGACCCCAGCAATAATCTGTCCTCAGCAGGCAAATCCACAAAGAAATGGGGACTTGAGGCACCACTGTGTTTGCTGTAACATCGCTGGTCTCTTTGAAAAACTGCAGCAAAAATATATTTTTACATCATATGCATTACCTTTCTGTCAGTGAGGGAATCAGAGACCAACCCTGAAGTCCATTATCCAAGTAAATGCTGAGTTACCAGACTTGTTGACCCATTAATAATACATTGCATTGGTCAAAGAGGCCAGACACCTCGGTGAGACCCATCATCCCTCTACACGGCCACATTAATAGACTAATTCAGATGCAATTAACTGGTGAGGAGAGGCTATGGCCTTGTGACTGCTAGAGAACAGGCTGATGGGCTCAGGGCCAGGCTTGGGATTATAATTGCTATGAGCACCAGCATGTATATAAACTTGATGTGACAGAGTGTAGCCTTTGCCGTAAGATACCTGAGGCAAAAAATATAAATATAAATATAAATATAAATATAAATATAAATATAAATATAAATATAAATATTTTATACTGTTATATTTCTTATAAATATTGTTATATATTGTAAATATTTATATAAATAAATATAATAAATATAATATAAAAATATAAAATGTAACCTTTGTCTAAAAAATCTTTTTCAGCCTGTTTAAAAAAAGTTTTGAAAAATAAAACAAAAACTGTCCTTGTAGGTCACGAGGACCTCAAGGCTAATCTGTATGAGACTAAAATGATATCCCTTTAACACCAAGTACCATTCAATAATACAATTGGGTTCTTAAAGAATGTGACATTGACAAATGAGCAATTACAGAATTGATATTCTCGTGTCATGTCTGTGCCCACCAAGACCCACAATTAGCCCAGCTGATGCTAAAAGTGAGATGGGAGAGCTGTGCCTGTCAATACTAGTGCATGAGGAAGGCAGCATGGCCCATTCTGGCATGCCATCCATCACTGGTTCCACTCGGCTGCCACAGCTGTGTCACTGTCCCCCCTTCACATGCTGCTGACCCCAGTGAGGATGCACCAGCAGGCTGAAATATCTCTCCAGAACAAGAGACAGCCTTCCTGTTTCACTGACAAGACATGGGGCAAATAAACCTCTTTGTACGTATATTTATCATTATTATTGTTGTTATTATATGTATTCTTATAAGTATTTGATGATAGGCAGCAGCATAAATGTGTAAAAACACTTTTTTCCATTAAAAAAAACATCTGTGAACAGCACAGTGACGCCATTAGCTGTGGGAGAATGACAGAAGGTGAGGGGGTTAACTAACTGCCAGAAAAAAGAAAAAAACTGTATTCTCACAATAATTACTTGCCATGCAGATTTTATTAAAATGCCAATCATCTGAGCCAATCTTTTAAATTTCCTATCAGATGGGACTGACCCACAGCATGACTGAGCTCCAGGTCGCTCTGAGTGGAGGGCTTACCTCAATCAGGCTACAGACCATCTAGCCTCTTCTAATTAGTCCTGCAACATTTCTCCCTTTCATTTCCAAAAAGGAAACACTACATGCATGCTACAGTTCTGGCAAATAAATTAACAGCAAGCTTCACAAGAGACAACTCTTCTTTAGGGACAGACGACCATCTTAATTATGAATATTATTAATTCCATTTAGGAAAAGACAAAGGGAAAGTTAAAAAATGTAATCACTCATACACATACTAAATACTAAATTATATTGGTTAATATTTAATCACAGCTTGTTTATTTGAAGCAGTTTTGAAAATTAAATTTTATGTGCAACGGAGGCAGCAGCACCGGTACCAAGTGAAATCCAGCAGAGATGAATTTAACAGGGAGATTCAGTGTTTAAGGCAGATTCAAAGGGCTGAGGTCTATTTATAGAATGCAGCATTCATCAGTGTACCATCTCCTTTCTCCCCCTCCTTTGGCGGGGCAGAAATCAGTACAAAGACAACAAGCAATGTTAAAAAGGCACCATCCGCCATCATCATGTATATAAAAGGTGTCCTGCTATTCAGACTGACTGCTAATGACTAGTCCTCATTCCACCCTGAATTTGAAAATTGTGTAAATGAAATTTTTCATTATACAGTACCTCATCTGACTTATATATAGAGATATATACCCAGGGTATCTGTAGGTTGATCGAATGAACACAACAGCCGGATTTCTTCAGTGAGAATACTGGAGTCTGGATTGGAGTCATGCATAGTGAAGTGTCTTTGCATAATAAATAATACAGGATGAGGCAAAATCTTATTTCTACAACGTTAAAGTGAGCCTTCCCCTGGCTCAGGACAAATCTGAGGTCTTAATTGTGGGGGGAATAAAAAGCTTTTAGAGGGAAGAATAATTAAAGCAACGACAACAACACTCTAAAAAATGTAAACCTTTACAAAAATTCCTTAGTGCATGCTACAGCCCTTCATCAGCTCTTGTGAGGATCATCCCAGGAGTTTCTGCATATTTCTGTTGTAAGAATACTCTCGGAGCTCTGACTTCCATCAAGGCCAAAGCAGTAGAATTCCTCCTTTCGTCATTTGCAACACATCTGTCCCAAATGTGAATGGGTTCTTCCCTGGCCCAAGCTGCACCTCTCCACAAAGTTTTGTGAAAAGCACTGTGTTAATTTCTGTGTCTTCCTCCTAGAGACTGTCAGACAAACAGGAGCTGGTGAAAACATAATGTCCTTGGCGTATTGAATCAAGATTTATTGAACATCATACCTGCGCAGTGTAGCTTGTCTGTCCTATTTAGCTGTAAGATGACAGATGGTTTGTTCATATTTATTGTGTATAATGCTCGCTACTGACTGATAAATGGGTCAATATTGGCACTGTTTGATTTGTCATGGCTGATACACATACTGTCTTCTGTAGCAAAGTAAGGAGAGGCAGCTAAGTGCAAGTAAATGAATAACTTATTAACTGTTAAAACATTATTCCTGATTTGAATTCATTTAAACTAACAACACTACAGCAGAGGGTAACACACAAACACCTCAGACCCAAAAGAATTCAGAAATAGATAAAACCCTTTCAAAAAATGTCAGGAAAATTAGACTCTTTACGCACATATACAGCATTACGCAAAGAAAACAGAAAAGAAAACAGGGAACGTTGAATGCTATTTTTGTCAAGAATATTTCTGCTCCTGGAACGATGACCTGTGAGTTTCTAAGCAGCTCCCCATGGTCCTTTATCTCCCCCTCTGCAAAATCTAGGACCTGGCTAATGATTTTTCCAGTTATGAGTTCTTCTGAAATGTGCTTCAAATTCCTTGCAGTTCAGAAGTTTAACTGTAACACCGGTGTGATTTTCGTTCCCAACTATGCTTCAGGCTACAGATGTGTGACAAAGCAAGGCCACGGCCAAATGGGGCTCATGATCTCAGTCACCACATAAATGGGCAGCTCTGGAAAAGACATAGAAATGCAGATTGTGAGCCTTTCCCCACTTAATAAAGGCTTATGAGCCTGTTGAATGCCAGTCTGTTAAATGTTACAGTCTGCTCTATAGTTCACTTAACCAAACTTTTATCCAACGCAGGATAAGGCCCAAAAAAGCAGGAAAGCAGCTAAATAACAGCGCTACACTGAGAGATCCAACTCATACTTGTCCATAATTAGGAAGTGAAGAGCAGGCCTCAACAATACTAACAGATTAAATGTTTTCGCAAAGGCCTGAGGCTGCCACGATGGTGTGCAGAAATCAAGAGGGCAACATTATCTAATGTTTTCTACATTCTAAAAGTTGAAGAGAAAAAGTGGCACAAGTGTTGTGTCCTGGGCTGTGAGTCAGGCATCAATTTCAACACATCTCATTACCACACAGGAGGCAGTTTGCTGAATCAATAGACAACCATAGCCAACCCCTTTTACAACAGTCTGCCAAATCACATCTCACGGAGCAAAGAGGGCTGATAAGAGTTAATGACTGCTGAGAGAAGTCATATATGCTGACAATGAAATGTCAAATGGAGAGCGCAAGTTTCTAGGAAAATTGAAAACATTTCTACACAGCCCTGCAGGCCACAAGAGGAAGTGATAGAAGCTTCAGGCCTTTTATGCTCTGCACTGCGGTTAGCACTTCATGCAGCAGAATGCGGGGACAGCAGCTCCTGCCAAAAAGTATCTGTGCCAAGGCCTGCCAGCCTGCTCTCCCCGCCCACTCTAAGGACCAAAGCGTGAGCGCTGGGGCGCCAGTAGGCGGGTGCAAGGTGAGGCTGGTGGGCGGATGGCCAGGTTGGAGCTTCCTGACATGGGAACCCGCCGCACAGCGGGATCAAACTGGCTGCCGAGTGAATCACTACCCCTCCCACAACCTGACAAAGTCAGTGCCTGGCCAACTCCAAGCCACTTCTGCTGTCGCTACAATTAACAAGGAATGCAGGATGAGACAAAAGTGCTAAAAATACTGCTGTATCATGTCATCCCTCAGAGAGAGTCTCAAACAAGGTTCGCATGATACTAGACAGGAGGAGAAAGAGACAAACATATGAACTTAAAATTATCTGAGAAAATGTGCTGCATGCAGGTTTGAAAAGGAAATAATGATGCTCCAAATATGTATCACTGCTGCAAAACAGTTCAGCAAAGAGCTTCGATTTTAAATGCTTGCTTTGCTGTTTCACCATCGTACAGGCGAAGAGGAAAGTTGATGGAGGAGTCAGAGAGTCTTGCACTCAGGTCATTTTACACTTTGAGAATCCAAACTCTGCAACCCCCAGACTGATCAGGAGATTGGTCAGGTAGAAGCATTTGTACTTTCTTCCAATTTTATTTAAATAGGCAACAGGAGCAAGGGTTTTCTGTACTGGGGCTAGTCACATGTCAGAAGCAGGAACATTATCTCTGGAGTAAATAATGCCCTGAAGGACTAGAAGCTACCCAAATCTTTTCTTATAAATAGAAATGTGCTCCAGGCTGCTATTATTAAGCCTCAGATGCAATGGGAAGTTGAACCTTTTGATCTGTTTAGGGTACTGTGTATTTGCATTTTATAATGATCAAAGCAAGGTCCAGGGCCCCTGCAGCTCTGTGCTCCATCTCTGTACGATGGACCACTTGAAGACCAAAGCTGTATTTCCCTGTTAACGAGACCATGTAACAACTATTGAGTGTGCGAATGCAGACTGGGAGATACAGTGTTTTGTTAGGCAATGAACAATGCCTTTTTATCCCTTTCAGGTATTTTTCTTTTCTTTTGCACAGGTGTGGAGAAGAAAGAAGACAAAAGCATGCCAATAGCAACAATCTATTCAAAAGTTAAAGTTCAAGAGAAAAAAATTTCAAACATTTTTAAACTGGTTGAGAATTGCTGTAGATTTTTGTCGGCACTGTGCACCTGGAAACAAAGGCAGGGGGGAATTGACACACTTTGCCTGAAGTGAGCCTACAAGGAGCAGAGAGTGGGTTTGAGATGAACATGAAGGTCAGCTTTTGAGAGTCTATGTATAGTCTCTCTATTAAAGCACTTTTCTGACCAGTTTTTAAGTCTCACTTCATCTGAAACCGGATCAGAGCAGGGCAGGGCGACAAAGTCAGTAGGGTTAAAACTTCCATAGAGTCAGTACATGGCATTTGGACAGAGAGCCGATGAGCTGCTTTCATGGGTTCTATCAAGAATTAGCAAAACCTGCTATTCAATCAGTGAAGCCCAACTAAAGGACCACATCATGACGAGAAAAAATTAAACTCAGACAACTCTAATTGTATTGATCTGTGAGATGTATTTTTCACATGAAGGATATATGGTCATGCCAATCAAGTACAGCGAGACTGCCCCTTGGAAGGTGTCTGAAAGTTGGCCAATCAGAAAAAGATGGTTTTAATTCATTCTTTTAGAGAGAGAATGAATACAGGGTATTTTTAAAGGACCAGTATTTTTTTTCTAATGGAGTCCCAGATTAAAAAATAGATGGATAACAGGAGCTTTTGTCATATTTTGTTAATTTGGTCAATTAAAAGTTGGCATGCAATAGATGAGGTACAATCCTAAACAGGACATCTTACCTGAACTGTGCAAGAAAAAAAATGTAGATACAAATCATCAGTAGCCACTGCAAGCATTATTGGGATCATCTGATATAACATGAAGCACAGACATTTGCACTGGGCTGTGCTACCTTCCTGCCCATCATCATACATGCAAATCTATGGCGTGCATGTGCTCCTCTGCAGTTAATTCCTTACATTCCTGTATGCAAACTGTCACTGTTGTGAATGTGCACACGACATAGCCTCCTTAAATGAAATACCTGATGTGAGAATTTGAAAGAGAATTGAACTAATCATGAATGGTAAACACTTCAATGCTTTAAAGTTTTGTAAAAATATATATATATATATAAATCTAAAATGAATAAATAAAGTCCAACATGCTTGTCTGAAGGCATGTGTGTCTCAAACATGCATCTCATTGTGCAACCTGAAATCAGGATGTTATAAAGTTTCATAAACAAGTGGTAAAACACTAAGACCTTTCGTAGAAATGTGTTTCAATTATTTTCTGGTGTCTAAATTGTCCTTAAGTCATCTGGAAGCCCACCAAAAGCTACAGGCATACATGGAACAGGAGGGACATGGAAGGTGTACATGTGCAGCTTAATACTGCTTGGACAAACACAACACGTGCATCAACACACCTGTCAGGATGTTAAAATAGTGTGATTTAATTGCTTTCCCAATGACAGACAGCACATGGCAGCACCCTAAAGGCCGCCTTGACTTTCTCTGACCTAGATGAATATGTGTTTTCTTTGACGGCACCTAGTGATGTTTCTTCAGAGCGCAGGGTAATGGAGTCTCTGGAAATAACTGAATGAGATGCTGGTGTCTGGATTAGCCTGGTCTCATCTGCCTGCACAGCTTGTATCAGCAACAAGACGCAAGCATATGATGAGTCCCAAATTCCTGCAACTGACATCTCCAGGGGAACAGAGAAGAGATGACTGCATCAGACCTACATTCACCCCACCCAGGCAAGCTTTCTGCCAACTAATTACACAAAAACAAGCACTCTCAGTCATACTATAGTTGGATTCATATGCAATAATAGACAGAGTGCAGGGGTGACATTACTATTGCATGCATATTATAGAAATATACAATTTCAATTTGCTGTGGAAGTCACACATGCATCTCTGCAGATTTCAGACCACAAAAGGGCCCAAAACAATACAAGCTTCTACTGACCTCCAGATGATTGGAAAAAAGAAAGTTCTCAGACTTTTGCCCAGGCTTAGATGAAAACATAATTTGTGTGATGGAATTTGAAAATTCTCCAAGCAAAAGAACATTAGGAACAAACCAAAAGCTACGGGAGCCTTTGGCTTTCCTTCCCATGTCTTACGCAATAAACTACATGTATAGTATGACATATGACGTTGCTTCTCAGAAAATTCTACAGCAGGGAAAACACCTTACTAACAAGAACTGCGAAACAATCATGACGCAGGCTGGAGCATATGAGCACATCTTCAAACTGCTTTTTCAGTGTTTTGTGTGCTGTAGAGCATCCTGGTTATACTGATGTGGTTTTTCACTTTCATATGTGAGGGTATTTCTACAGTTACAGCCCACATTCGGGTCATACTTCTTAGTGCAAACATTTATGAACTATAAGGTACTACTGGTTCATTAAAGTACTACTGTGTTGACTTGTTTCGGTTGGAATTGTATGTTATCTCAATGCATTTATTCATAACATTAGGGTGATGAACAAAGTATTTTTCTTTATTTTTAAATTGTCCATAGACCTAAGTTATAATTGATTTAACTTGTGCAACCCTTGAGGCTTTAACTGTACTGTTAATTAGGTTGTTTTCATGAATTCTGAGCAGAACGTGGTCGTTCTTATGCTTTGCACCAATCAAACCCACTCAAAATTGGCACAGGATTGTCACTTCATGACAAAACCAATCAACAGAAGCACAGGCAAACTACAGCTTTGTCAAAAGATACCATAGACCACTGGCGGTGGTCTATGGTATCTGCAGAGGCCTTCAAACTCTGGCTTTGGGTTGAGCCAGAAATATCAGTTTGGTTACTTGAGAAGCCATCCACTCTTACATGATCATGTCACATGATCATGTGTTATCTACAGGCTTGAAATGTTGTTTTAAGCATAACATTGCCACAAAAACCTTAAAACCAATTGATGGTAACACACACACCTCAGTAGAGCCCATAGATATGCTAGAGCTTGTTGCCCTGTGGAAATGGGCGTCATACATCTTGTCTGACTGCAATAAAGCTGTTTCTAAGATTTCCAATAAATGTGGACTGATTGGAAAACTCATTCCAATATCAATTTCCATCTGGGCCCTTTAAAAAGCAATCAACATAGTTTCATCTCTGTATATCATGGGCTCCTTGAGATGATGACACAGCACTGGCTCTCTCCTTCTGCATAATGGCCGTCTCCTATTCTCCTATCAAGGCATCTGCGATGAATAATACCACCGATGAATGGGCTATTTAGTCTGTGTTCACACAGATAGCGACCACTTCTCTGAATATTAATCCAGGGTTTTACACTTCATATGGTTCTCTCAGGACGCCACCATTTTTCATTCGACAGACCAAGGCACTTAGTGTGATTTGGCGCACAGTTTCTCCCTGAGCTCTCGCACAATTGAAAATGGTGATTACCAAGGGCATCTCACTTTGTTCAAAATACCCAGTTCCCACCAAGCAAGATTTGTGTCAAAGAATATCAATGCCAGCTGTTTTACAAATATTCTGAACTGCTTACTAATAAGCTCAGATCGGAATTTTCTTAAGATAATAGTTGAGGTAGATATGTCACTGCAGAAGCTGAAATAAGAAAAATGCAATTCCACACATTTCAAAAAAGCAACTTCTACACTTCAAATTCACTAAATCAGACACCAAAATATAACTGTAAAACCAATTAGAAGGAGAGATGGAGAAAAGAGAGAACAGTGTAACATAATGAGTATCTTTTTTGCTCACCTTCCAGCCACTGCCCGCCTCCCTGTAATAGGGAAAGTTGTCACAGATCCACTGGTAGATCTCGCTCAGTGTCATCTTTTTCTTTGGCGAGCTGTTGATAGCAAATGTGATGAGGCTGGCATAGCTGTAGGGTGGTTTGCCATCTTTGTGCTGCTGCACCTCGTCCTGGTCCAACGTGGTGTTAGGGTCTAGTAGGGTACTTTTCTTGCCCATGCCTGGCCCATGGGCATTCTGGGTGTCCGCTTTGCGGATGGCTGCCTGCATGGTGAGCTGAGGAAGCCAATCCATGGAGGTCAGACTACTCTCCAGCTCCGACGTCATGGTGACGGCAGGCTGGGCGAAGGGGAAGGGGGGGTGGAGAATAACTGAATTAACTGTGGTTGTTCTTGGAGCTGACTGATGACGAGTGGACCAGGTCTGGAACAAAAAATGGAGCTATGTGACAGGCTGAGGATGAACTCAGGGCTCCCTCCACTCAGGATATCCGCATACTGTTTTCCATAGGTTAACTCTGGGGAAACAGGAGACAGACATGCTTTCATTAGTCAACTGCAACAACAAGCAACTCATACAAGAAACAATCATGTATATCAACAGTCCTGTAGATAGCGACTCCATGAAAAAATGTAATCATGCTAGCAAGTGTGAATGGTTTTCCAAACAGCAAAAAGCATTTGTGTCCGCACAGTATGCTTCTATTAGCTGTGCAGGAGATCACAAGACCAACACTTTCTCCACCACTTGCTGCTCTCAAAGTTGACTCATCGCTGGGACTCCATCTGCACAGAAAATAGAGTAAATGCCAAGCAATTGTTTTCACAACTGCCAGCCAAATGGGGAATGGCTCAAAAGGAATTCTGACTCTCTTGAGGATAGTAAACCCACTTCTCCTTTCTTTCCTGTCTTCCAGTTTGCTTGCCTCCTCTTCCTCCCCCAAACTGAGCCTCTGCCATTAACAAGTCAGCTCGTGTCATCTTGCAAACTGTCCTACGCCCTGTGCATGTCTGCTGCTCTGTGCAGTGTGTGCAGCCGCAACAGCCTGTCTCTCTGTCCATCTTGGCACACTGCCCTCTCCCTCTTAAAATAGAGTGGCAACTAGAAAAGCCTAAAGTTACAAACATACACGTGAGCGTGAGCGCAAGCGCCTGTGAGGGAATAAAATGGAGTGGGATGACACCTCCAATGTAAAAGCTATGGGGAAAAGGAAGAAAATGAGGGAATGAAGAATTCTGACCAAGTTGTGGTATTTTTCTCTTAACTAAGCAAGCTCCCACAAACGTGTGTGTGTGTGGGTGGGGGGGGCTCAAGATGGCATCTACTGTGCCAGTGCCTAAGCACTCTACTCTTAACGCATTGAAATTACTTGCATGACTTATAAGTCAATAAGTTAAATGCCATCACCAAGTGCTTTGAAAGTTGCTTACTTCCAATAATGCAGTCCCAAAGAATGCCAATTTAAAATCTACTGGACTGTCCTAAAAAAAGTGTAGACTGTTGTAGATTTGATCTATTGGTAAGAGGTTTACATTACTCTCTGAAATGATAATACTTAAGGAGATTATCCTGTGATGGTTTCAGACCAGCTGAAAATTATGATGCGACAGTGCAGTCTAGTCAAACTCGGGTTTAGTTCAGATGACATGTCAAGTTTTGGGACAAACTGTGGGCCAAAGATTGTATCAGTTGTACCATTCCTTATCCTATTTATTTTTTTCTGTAATAGACCACACCTCTTCTGAAGTCTAAACTCTTCTAAACTGATTCACAGCTACCAAAGTAACTGCATTTCCAATAGCACATTTAACCTTAATGATGCACACAAACTCAGAAGTTTTAAAGTATACTAGCCACATGATGTTGCAATGGGTAAAAGTGATTTAATGGCCCATCGCTGACAGTAAAATGTGTGGAAGTAATGTGTACGAAACTCCTCAGTTTGTGGTTGTCTTCTCCAAATGATCTCTTGCAGCAGGGGCTAGTTAGTGCCCAGCAACCAATTCAAATTTCTGCTATCAAACTGTATTTTTTGGAAGGAAAAGAGGTGGTCAGAGTGGTTCACTACTTTAGCTTGAAGCTCAAAAGGTGGCTTGTAATTCTAACACCAAATATATTTCTTCAATACTTCTGATAATTAGAATAAGGCTCAGGGTTTTTTGTAATTATATCTT